>JACEGR010011519.1:0-14673 GCA_014170235.1 Listronotus bonariensis | reverse complement strand
TATTCATCATCAAATTTCAAATTTGTACTAAGCTTATTTTCACTATATTCCTTCTTCTTTTGCACACAATTCTTGATTTAAACCTAAAGTGTCACACAATAATTGATTTTTACCTTTTAAAACCCCGTTTTTCTACGTTTTTTTAACATTATTTTTGCATTAAATTGCGTGACTTTTCTTTGATAATGCGGCAACCATACATACACATAGGGCTTCATGGCACACTGGGATTGAAATGATTCAAAGTAGGGGAAGTAGGGGTAAAATGGGATATGCGGGTAAAACGGGACATCAGTGTTGCTAGAACAACTAAAGCCGGCAACCCCGGCTAGACTAACGAAATCAGATGATTTAGGCGTGCACTGGCATCGCAGCTTTTTTAGTCGACGGCGCAGCATCGTGTAACGTCTTTAGTTCACCTTGTTTACTTTGATGCGTGCGGACTGTAAGTCTCAAGTTCAACAATTTTAGCTGTTCACCTCGCTTTGTGTGTAGAATTGAGTTTCTCTGGTGATATATCGTACCCCCAGTGATCGATTTATTATTTTCTGTATTGTTTGGCTATCCACGAAGGTCGATCGAGTTTTGGCGGTAAGTTTAATTATAGTTAACATGTGGGGGTAAAACGGGAAATCGATATTATGGGTAAAATGGGATATCCCATTTTACCCATAATATAATAAAATACATTTTCAGATGCCGCGCACTTATAAAAGAAAATCCAACCGGCAGTCGTGGTCCGAAGAATCAATGGCTAATGCTATAGAAGCTATACAAAATGGTACCCATGGATATTTAAAGGCCGCAAAGCAATTTGGGGTTCCAAAATCAACCCTTGAGAGAAGATTTAAGGAGAAAAATAAAGATGCTACTGGCCATTCCAAACTACTAGGAAGCAGACGGAACACATTTCCCATTGAATTAGAGCAGCAGTTGGTTGACTACGTCAAAAATATGGAAAGTATGTTGTATGGTTTATCAACTAGATCTATCCGTAGTCTAGCATACCAGCTGGCAACCAAAAACAACCTACAGCATTACTTTAATTCAGAGAAGAAAATGGCGGGATGGGACTGGCTTCGATCTTTCTTAAAACGTAATAAACTATCCCTTCGTCTTCCGGAAGCCACTTCTGCAGCTCGAGCTCGTGGCTTTAATCGAGAAGCTGTTGCAGCGTTTTTTAACATTTTGGAGCCACTCCAAGAAAAATATGTTTTTCCGGCTTCTAGAGTTTTTAACGTAGACGAGACGGGCATTACGACGGTTCAAGGTCGTCCGTCGAAAGTTGTTGCAGTAAGAGGGAGGAAACAGGTGGGAACCTTAACATCGGCCGAACGAGGAGAACTGTCTACTGCAGTTATTTGTATGAGTGCATCTGGTGCGTTTATTCCACCTATGCTTATTATTCCTAGGGTTCGAATGAAGCCACAGTTTCTCGAAGGATCCCCACCCGGCACATTGACAGTTACTCATAAATCTGGATGGATGCAACTAGAATTATTTGATCAATGGTTTGATCATTTTTTGAAACACACACAAGCCTCAAAAAATAACCCAGTGTTGCTTATTCTCGACGGTCACAAAACGCACACACAAAACCTTTCTATTATCGACAAAGCCAGAAAGAATGGAGTGACCATTCTCTGTCTGCCACCACACTGCAGTCATAGAATGCAACCCCTGGACGTATCGTTCATGGCACCATTAAGTATATTTTATACTGAGGAAATGGAAATTTGGCTCAGAAATCACCCAGGGCGATGCGTTACTGTTGCAGAAGTTCCCCAATTATTTGGCAAAGCTTACCTTAGAGCATCCACGCCATTGAATGCTATAAATGGGTTCCAAAAACTGGACTATTTCCGGTAAATCGAACGGTGTTTACAGAAGACATGTTTATTGCGGCATTGCCTACGGAAACAATACAGCAGGACGCTGATGGTAGCCACGATGAAGATCTTCCAATTCAACATCATTCTGGTCGTGATGAAGACGTTTCAAGTCAACGTCATGCTGGTTGCTGTGATAAATATATTACAAGTCAAGGTCACACTAGTAGCTGCGAAGTAGACGTTCCAGGTAATCATCGTTCTGACAGAGAGGTGACCCCTGACAATGAAGTAATCCAAACAACATCTACAGTACAAACAGTAGTAGATGACATAAATAATATGCCTTCTACCAGCAGCGGATTATACTTTTCCCCTGAAGAAATTATTCCTTACCCTAAAGCTTCAACGAAACGTTCACATGTTGCTCCAAAAAGAAAAGGAGGTAAAGCGGCGATATTAACGAGCACCCCGTACAAAGATGAGTTGGAAAACACTTTAAAAATTAAGAATGCAAAAA
This sequence comes from Listronotus bonariensis, assembly GCA_014170235.1. Lineage (NCBI taxonomy): Eukaryota > Metazoa > Arthropoda > Insecta > Coleoptera > Curculionidae > Listronotus > Listronotus bonariensis. The sequence goes on along the minus strand of JACEGR010011519.1, from coordinate 12,324 downwards.
TAAAGACTAAAGATATAAACTCAAAAACCAAAATACAATCGCTGAGGGGAAAAGAAAAAAAGAAGGTGGTAAAGAAGAAGAAGAAAAATACCAATTCTAAAAAGCGAGAGAGTTGTTCAGATTCGGAAAGGGAAGACGACATAGATGTTGAATGTTTTTATTGCAATAGTAAATACTCAACAGACAAAAAAGGAGAAGGTTGGATACGATGTTGCAGTTGCTACAACTGGGCTCACGATGCTTGCGCAGGTGCGGAAAGTGACGAAGAGGATTTTGTTTGTGACCTATGTAGATATGATTAATAGGAAGTGTTATTTTGTCCTTCTCCTATTTCCTTTGGTGATAGATATTTATGTTTTGCGTTTTATCATCTTGAAAGAATAAAAACTGTTTTTTATTTTCTCCATTTAATTCTAGAATTTTTTAATATGTTAAAATCCTATCCCGTTTTATCCCCTATGTGTTTCCCGTTTTACCCTTACAGTGTGGGTAAAATGGGAAATTGTCTAAATTAAACTATTTAAATTTTTCAAGTTGTGTTTTATAAAATTATGTAAGTTTCATAATCGCATTTGGTAAAAGAAATGTCCTGTTTTAGTGAGTGCAAATATGAAACTGCTCCGACATATATCTTAAAAATTATATAAAGTTAATCGTTAAGTATCCCATTTTACCCCTACTTCCCCTATAGCTATGCAATTTAATGCAAAAATTATGTAAAATACGTAAAAAAACGGGGTTTTAAAAGGTCAAAATCAAATCTTGCTTTAAATCAAGAATTGTGTGCAAAAAGAAGGTGAAATATTGTAAAAATAGGATTAGTTTAAAATTCAAGTCTGATGATAAATATCTCAAGAACGAAACGTTTCCGCCAAAAAATTCTTTCAGATTCGTGATCAGCGCCTCAAAAACTCCCGTATACCAAATTTCGTCAAAATCGGAGTTGCCGCAGGTTTCTACAAAATTACCAGTTTTGGGCACTGCGACCAGTTTTCTCAAAATTTGGTTTAAAAATTCAAAAATTTTTGATCCGTTTGTTCTCGGATATTGGATGGTCTTTTGTTGAGTTCACGCCTGGAAAGAATAAAACCGCTTCGCTCCTGGTCCCGGGGTATACGAGCTGACCCTGTTCAGCCCTATTGACCCCTATGAACTGGCCGGTCGCCTGAAACAAAGAAAAGAAAAATCCCCGAAAAAAACCCTAAAAATTCTAAATAAAAAACGACGTTTCGGTGGCAAGTCTGCCACCGTTGTCAAGTTAAAAATATAGTTAAAAAATAAAAATCAAAAATTAACTAATATTTAAATTAGAAATGATTAAATTTTATGATTTTAAAATCGCAAACTGAAAATAGTTTGACATATGTGTCATGAGTGACATAAGTAACTGGTGTATTTATTATTTGTAAGACAAAAAAGGTAATGAGTTAATTGATTTTTAGCTTTCCTGAAGGTACTTCAGTATCGAGCAAAGGCAACCAAGTATTATTTAAATTAACTGAAATCGATGCTACACAATTATCTTTATTTAATAATATATATGCACTTTCTTTAATTTTGCGTTATTTAGAACAAGTTTCCTTTGCTAAAACACTCGAAGCATAGTTTATTCTGTGATTGTTATCAAATGCGTGTTGGCAGATTTTTGATTTATGAAATTTTGTGTTTTTAATGTATGTGTTCTTTTATGCGTTTAGAATTAATTGTCTACAAGTTTCACCTATATAAAACTTATTGCATTCGCAAGGTATTTTATAAATAACATTTTTTGTATTTTCATTTAAGTTGTATGGTTTTGTTTTTGTTAATTGGGATCTAATGGTGTTTTGTGTTTTAAAAATTGTGCGAATATTAAATTTATTTCCTATTCGTTGAATTTTATTTGATAGTCCGGGAATATATGGTAAAAATAAATTTGTAATAAGTCTATTTTGATTTTGTCTTATATTTGGATTTTCAAATTCATGGAAACAATTTTTATAAAATCAAGAGGATAAATATTTTGAATTAAAATATCTTTTAAATAATCTTTTTCATTGTTTATATTTTGATTAGAACAAATGACTTTAATTCTATCAAATAGACTTTTTACAACTCCCTTTTAACCATTATGGGGTGATTTGAGTTAAAGTTTAAGTATCTATTTGTATGTGTAGGTTTTTTGTAAATTTTTGTTTCGAAATTATTTAAATCGGTTTTTATTAAAATGTCAAGGAAAGGTAGTTGTGAGTTGTTTTCTTTTTCTAAAGTAAACCTAATAGTTGGTTCTTGTGTATTAATGTGCGTTAAAAAATTATTTAAACAGTGTTCATCATGTTGGTATGTAGAAAAAATGTCATCTATATATCTCCACCAAACTAAAGGTTTATATTGATAATTCTCTACAAAATTTGACTCAAAATTTTCCATAAAGATATTCCTTAATAAAGGTGATAAAGGTGAACCCATAGCCATGCCAGAAGTTTGTTTATAAAAATCAGTGTTGTATTGAAAATATGTTGTTTTGACACAAAAAGTTAGTAGCTCCAGAATAGTGTTTATGTTTAGTTTGGTTCTTTCGCCAAGATGGACATCATTTTCTAATTTATTTCTAACAATATCAGTGTATTATTGGATCGATATCAATGTTAGTTAATTTCTCTAAAACATGTTTAGAATTTTTAATGTATGTATCAGTATTGTTTACTAAAGGATCTAAAATGTTAAGTAGAAATTTTGCTAGTAGATGTGTAGGTGAGTTAATACAACTTACTATAGGACGTAAAGGTATATTAGGTTTATGTATTTTTGGTACACCGTAAAAGTGTGGTGTCTTACTGTTATGTGGTGTCAGTTTAAATCTTTCAATATCTATAAAATAGTTTTTATGTTTTTTTAACATATTATAAATTTGTCGTTCAATACATTCAGTAGGGTCATTGTTTATTTTTGTGTAATTACCATCATTTAAAAGAGACATTATTTTATCATCATATGTATTACAATCTATTTTAACTGTTGCATTTCCTTTATCTGCAGGAAGAATTTTTATGGTATTGTCTCTTTTTAATGATTGTAATGCTTTTTGTTTAATTTGTGTTAAATTTTGTTTAATTTTAAAAGGTTTTTCTAACGCGATTTTTGTTCTAATTCTAAATTCGTCTTGGTGTTCTATTGGTAAGTTTTGACATGTTTCTTCTATGCAGGAAATAATGTCAAGCTTGGGAACTGTTTTTGGTGTAATTGCAAAATTTAAACCTTTAGAAAGAACAAGTTTTTCAGCATTTGTAAGTTCTTTATCAGTTAAATTAATTACAATTTTATTATTTATGTCATTATTTCTTACGTAAGATATTTCTAAGTTTTCTCTTATATTAAAATATTAAATTTATTTTTACGTTTGTTCTCCTGTAACACCTATCCTGGGACACACTGTATGCACATACGGTGTTTTTCCGTTGGACGGCAGTGTACCGAAATTTTAAAAATCAAGTTATTTAATGGTTTTATTTATTTTTTAATTTTTAGAAGTTTTAAATGACCAATTAAGGTTAACTAATAATCCCCAAAAAATGTGTTACATCGAGCTTGGGCCAAAAAACCGAAAAATCTTGATAAAAGACTACAATTTTATTGAATTTGTCTTGTCTTCTAATGTAATTGTAGAAAAGTCGGAAATTTATAACTTTTTCGGTTCTTGGTTGGGAACAGGACTCATTACAGCTCCAGGTAAGATATATTTTCTTTAGCTTTTCTTTAATTAATCGACTTTAAAAACAAGGAGGTTCTCAATTCGTCGCGTTGGTTTTTTTGTGTATGTTACGCGATTACTCTGGCGTTTGTGGGCCGATTTTAAAAATTCTTTTTTATTTGTAAGAGTGCACTTCCGCGGTGGTTCCATATAAAAGCAAAGTCAGAATCGCGAGAGGGACAGGTAATAGACCTATTTTTTTCTTTCTGCCATACGTAGGAAAGATCAAGGGCGCATTCAGAATCGACAACCTTGGGGAAAAATTAACCCTTTTCACCGAACTAAAAGACAAGCGCACATAGCTGCAGCCCCGTGTGTATTGATTTTTGCAGCCCTGTGTGTATTGATTTATAAGCTGTTGACAGATATAATGTATTCCACCAATCTACAAGCGATTAGCCGCAGCCCCGTGTGTATCGAATTATTGCAGCCCCCTGTGTATCGATTTATAAACTTTTCATAGACAATATAAGGAACTAAAGACAGAGTATGGGTGGCGGTCATGCTAAGTTAAATCTTTTTTTTAATTTCCTAATTAAACCTCCATTGCTGTCAAAAGCTTATAAATCGATAGAAGCTGCAGCTAACCGCTAAAAGAGGTACTAGTGTTGTTTCTTAGTAAATATTTACCGTTTTATTTGTAACTTACTTAAAAAAATTGAACAGACTTCAAAAAATTAGTAAAAGTCACTAAAAAGTTAAAAATAATAAATAAAAATAAAATAAAAAAAAGTCGGGTAATAAAATACACATGTGCTTAATTCCTTAATGTTGATAACTAAATAAACAAAAGATTTATACTTTTATGCAATACCCGACTTTTTTATTATTATTTTAACTTTTAATAATTTTTTAAAGTCGGTTCAATTTATTTAAAAAATGATTATTTTATGATTTTCATTCTTAAAAATCATTTTAAATATCCAATTTGATCAGAATGTTTTATATATTTAAGTATCTTTTTTATTATTTTTTAATTTTAATAAGAGAAATAAATGTTTAGATCAAAAAACTTAAAGCAGCATTAGCTTAAGTTAAAACATATCATTTTATTTTAGCCTTTTAGCCTGCAATTGTTGTAACAAAAAGATTTTTTATTTGTAGTTTTCAAAAAACGTATTTTTTAAAATAAAAGTTGGTGTATGGTCCCAAACTGTGGGAATGGTGTGTGAATGAGAAGGAGTAGGAGCCAGGGTACAATAAGCCTGCAGGCTGCAGTGCACCACCTAGGGGGCGGTCGTCGAACCTGGGTGGGATGACCTCGAAAGGGTGAAAAAAAATGGTCCCAAACTGTATTACCAAAACTAATTAATTTTTAATAATACAAGAAAATGTCAAAATAAAAACCTATTAAGACCCAAATATTAATTCGTAGGTAGCATCCAACTTAGATTTTTTTCTTTTTAATTAAATTAACCCTGTATAATTTTTTTTTTTGATTTTGATTTAATATTGTTTTAAACAGTTTAAACTAACCTGCCTGATAAAAGCATTTTTATTTAAATTAGAGTTTGTTTAATACATATTTAATGTTTTTTAGTTAATAGGCAAATGTACTATAAAACATAATTTTAAAAAAATGCTATTTACAGTACAAAAATTTATTAATTTTACAATTATAAAATAGGTAAATTAAAATTTTAAAATGGACGCATGACTTCGTATTTGGGCTTAATTTTCTTATTAACTTCTTGTTAACAATTACTTAATTATATCAATAAGCTAATATAAAAATAATTACCTACTGTTAATAACATTTTAAGTCAATGCATAACATTTATAAAAAAAAATAATTTTGCTGAAAAATTTTAAATAAAAAACTTTTATAGCCCTTAAGGTAAATTTTAGGTACTTACCATTTTAAATTTAAAGTTTTTTTTATATCTTATGCTTAGACTATAATGTAAATCTTTTTGATAACCCTTGCGGCATATTTCACGCTGGAAATTGCTTTAATGTTGTTTTTTTGTAAGTCGAAAAATTTTATTTACTGTAGAAAAATGATTATTGTATAAGTAATGAACAAAAATGTTAAATCTAAATAGCATGAGCAAGTAGTTATTTTATTAATTTGTTACGTTTTAAGCCATAAAAATAGCTGTATATTCATCAAATATTGCCCGGAAAACAACAATTTTTAATAAGTCGACCTATTTTTTCTTCTTATTTTTTGCATTTTGCCTAAAAAATTGTATTTTAAAGACTTTAACCGACAAACCGGTTTAAGTTATACAAGAAAAACTCCAAAGCAATTTTAAAAAGCGGGAAATATGCCATGGGGTCCTTAAAACAATAAACGATTAACAATATAGAAAAAAGTTTTTACTTCCATTTAAAATTAAAAATCTTTAAATGTAAATGGTAAGTACGTAAAACTAATATTAGGAGCTTAAACTTGGCGGAAATTTTTCTTAAGAATTGGAAAAAATAAAGACTTTTGTGGAAATGAATCACCCTATTTACCACACTGTATAAAAATACCCAAATTTTAAAATTGAAAGAAAAGGTAAAACCGTACCTTGATCATTAATGATTGTTATTTAAAGTTATTTTTTACCAGTTTTAGACTATTAAAGGCTGTTCCTTAAAAATACCATAGCCTTTCTGTCTTCAATAATTGTAAATATTTAAAAATATAACCTTAGTAAATGGTGTACGAAAAATGGGTCTACAAATGTTTTTTTATTAACTTCTTAAGTCTCCAACGTATTAAAATCTAAACTTGCCCGTTATTTTGCTGATAGAGTAAAAAGGGGTTATATCCACTTAGACGACCGAAAAAAGCCCATTTAAAAAAAATCTGAAAAGCCCTTCTAGTTTATCAATTTAAAATTTTGAATATATATCTACCCAATACCAATATTTTAACATATTTAATAATAAATAATTATTACAAAATAAAAACCTTTGATTAGTTGCTAAAACATATATCTAAGAAGCTTGTGTCCAAATTTTTTTGCGATAGATTCAGTAGTTTTCAGAAATCGTGGTTACCGTCTTGAAAACCCAGTTTTGAGAAAAACGCGTTAAAAGCTTTAAGAAACCTATACAATTAATTGATTTTTTTTTACAACAAGAATTTCCCAAAACTGATTAACGGTTTAATTTTAAATTTTTATAGTATACACTTAGTCTTGATTACATGTGTACTCAAAATATGCTTTTTAAATTGCAAGTTGATATAATTCCTTTTAAAAAATATTTGTGGGCTCTGTAATATTATTTTTTTGTTTGTTGTTATGTGTAAAGTGTTACCTAAAAAAATAAATTTATTACTGACCTATTTTCACTTTAACTTGATCCCATTTTATTTTAAAACGTTACCAATAGTTACAAAAACAAGATCCAAGTATATCTTGGAAAGGTCGAATTTATTTAGTTATTTTATTCGTGGGTAAATAATTGTTAAGGAGGCCTGCATCTCAAATGTAGTTAAATTTCTATTATCTTTTGAAGATGTCGAACGTCATCGAATTGTCTCGACGCAAGATGCGCGGCTATAGATAGAGAAGCGCGTTTACAGGTGTAGCCTTTTGTGTTAAGACAGTTGTATCATTACAATTAGTTAAAGTTAAACAAGAAATTTTTGAGTTTAATGCTCTAACGCTAAATATTTTATACGCTGTAAATATGGATAAATTTCTTATTGGAGCCAAATGAAAACTAAACGGAAACGCAGCTTGTACTTTGACTAATTTACGAGGATATAAATCTAAAACCTGAAAATATGACCAAGCTTACCTAAATTTGAGCTAACAAGCATCAAAATGAGTATTGAGAAAAAACCGCAATGCGTTATTTCTTTAAAAGTATAAGCTGCTTATAGCATAAAATTCAATAGGTTAAAGAGGCACCTAGAAATATTACACAAGGAATCAGTATCAGTAAACCTCGTAAATTTTTCGGGGAAAAGCTCAGATCATTTAAAAACAGAAGTACATATTTTTAGAAAACTCTCGCAGTGAACGAGAAAGCTTTGTCTGCATCATACAAAGTGGCTTTTAAAGTAGTTAAAAGGAAAAAACCATACACTATAGCAGAACAACCTATTTTACCCGCTACCAAAGACATTGTCGTAACATTTTTGTGTTAAAAACTATGTTAAACAACTTGACAAAATTCCTTTGTCAAATAATACTCAGCTAATTTGAAAATTAGCTACTCTTCAACTTGGTAAAGCAAGTGACTAAAATAATAAATTCAATTTAATGTGTTACATCACATTCTGTAAAAGTATTACAATATGTAAAGAATTACTGTTTTTGACACTTATTAAAGGAAGAACTTCAGCCAACGAATTATTCAGGATTACAAATTATGCTATTATTGCAGCAAATTTGCAATGGAAAAATTGTGTTAGGATTTGCACTAATGAAGCCCGAGCCATGTCTGGTAAATACAATAGTTTGCTAGCGCTTGCAAAGAAAGAATCGTCAGATATTATATTGATACGTTGCATGATTCATCGGAAAGCTTAAGAGCCCAAGTCTCTAAGCCCTGGTTTAAATATTGTTTTGGAAATAGTTCCCTTAAAATCAAGGATTATATCTGCGCTTTGCACAGATATGAGACCTGAACATAAATCTTTATTGTTTTATTCTTCATCCAAATGGTTATCACGTGGTAAGGTTGTTAAGCGTATCTACGAACTGAGAAGTTAAATAGCGGTATTTTTAAAGGAAGAAGGTCATAAGCGTTCGGCAGAATTCTGCGACAAGTTATTTTTATGAAGCTTTCTTATTTGGTCGATATCTTTGAAAAACTTAATACTCCTAATCTTTAGCTCAAGGAGAAAAACTTGAATATATATATTTAATTTGAGTAAAAAGATTGAATCGTCTTGTAAAAAATGCATAATTTTTGCAGAAAAAGATATCAATTTGTCCAATTGAAATGGGTTTGTAATCCATTTGACAGTAAATCTAATGGCCCATCACTAAAAAAGAGGAACAAATAACACACGTTTCGTCCAGCACTTCACCTAAAATGGATTTCAATACCAAATCCTTAACAAATTTTTGGGTCGAACTTTCAAATGAATATCGAAATAAGCTTCAACTAGAAAAAGAACCTAAAGTCGCCATTTCCAATGTAAAACCCAACTTACGCCCATTGTCCGAACATTTTTCTGATCTTAAAAAACCGGAGAATTTGCAGTCGAAGTTTACATGTTGTTAGTACCGGACTGGTGGCTCGTGACTCATTATAATTCCTTTCTGTAAATTAGAAATAGTTGTTCCGTTTGGCACGTTTTCTGTAGTTTCTTATTAAAATGGTTATATCTCTTTTTAATAAGGGTATTAAGACAATTAAAACAAGAAAATGATAAAAAAGTGAAACAATAACTATGGCGTACCCGTTGTTATTTACTGTTAACAATACATTCGACAGGGTGATTAAAAGTTTTAGCAAAAAAAAAAATCGCCCCGTGTGATGTGCTGTTGAAAGGCAGTAGTCTTATTTGCGAATAAATTATACCGTTACTTATTTCTGATGTTTTATCATCATAAATTTGATTACTCTCTTTTAACAGCACATCATACAGAGAGATTAAATATTATTTTTTTCAAAAACTTTTTATCGCCCAGTAAGATGTATTGTTAACAGTAAATAACAACGGATACGCCATAGTTATTGTTTCACCTTACTTTAACATTTTCTTTTTTTCATTGTCTTAATAACCCAATAATTAAAAGAGATATGGTCATTTAAATTAAAGCATTTTTGTATTGAAGCTTATGGAGAAAATCGAGCATATATGCGATAATTTTGGCGGGGTGTGTACCTGTATTTTTTTTATTTTAAAGTATTTCGAAAAGATATTCTTAAATTCTAAAATTTTCCTCATCAGAAATAATAAAAAATCTATAATAAAAATAGCCATAGTATATATTTATGATATATGGGGTGGTACAATATTGCGAAAATATTGCTGAAAAAAAAACGGAAAAATGTATTTCTGATACTACCATTAAAGAGAATGAAAATGTAGTGGAAAGATTCTATTTTTTTTCTTGTTGATGGTTTCTAGGGAAAATTGAAATAAACCTAAAAATAATACAGTTTAATGAAAAACAAAAGTTTTGATAGAAATAAATCCCTAAAAAGAAGGGCCCTATGATATACAGGTACAATTACGAATATGTTATTTTGGCAAAATATTTCTGTCGAGCTTTTAACATAACCTGAAAGTGTAATTCAAATTTTAACTCTATGTTAAATAAATACTTTTTTGTAACTACTTGCATAAAATGTAACATAAGTTTATAATGTTTGCATGTAATAAGTCTCAATAAATAATTTATGAAGAATAAAGCAATTTATTTCACTTTCATTTTTTTACCATAGAATGTACTGGACTTTTTCAATTACTTTTTTTGCTACTAATTTAAGTAATTTTAAAAATACATATTTTGATTTGTTTTATCATCTTAAGTATTATTTTTGCGGTTTTGAACCAGCCTGTAAATCATAGATCCATTTTACTATATAACTTTAAGCATTTTATATGAAGCAAATATTTTTATAAGTACCAAACTTTTTAAAATAAAAAAAAGAAAGGTATAACTAAGTCAATCCATTGACACGCTGTATAATTAAGTTATAAATAAGTGCATACCTACTTACCCTGTTCTGTTTCGATGCATCGCAACTGCCCACCATCCCCTTTTTCGTCGATGCTTTTTTTTGTGTAATCACTAGATTAAGATTATATAAATAATTTAAAACTTCTAACGTTGCTAATGACGTCGCAACAGCAATTTGCACCTCAGTCATAGCTGCGACGCCAATGCCGTCGGCCAAACTAAAGCAAATGTTTCAACGAATCATTCGTATGGACAACACATTTGCTGACAAATAGTTTGCCAAATGTTTCGACAAATTGTTTGGCCATAACTTCGCCCAATGTGTGGCGACAGCATAAGAACCAAAACATAATAAATAATGAAAATATAATAAGAACGTAGCATTTAAAATGTTTAAATATATTTCAGTAAATCTAGAAAAAAATTAAATAACAATAATCGTAATTTAAGCATTTTATCCCTTCGACGGGCACGCCTTGTGCTGCGGCACTCTATACCGCAAATGGAAAAATGGAACTTTTCGAAATAAAAACCAAATATTTCTTCTTCTAAGGAAAACATTTTTATTTGGGGATTTGTATTTTATTAACAATACTACGAACACGGCAATAACCGTGTAAAAATGTGATTTAAAAATACCCACACAGGCAGTTTATAATACATACCAATTGGGTAATATAAGCAGTCCCGCTGCGTGCCCGCAAAAGGGTTAAACTTTTAGCGGAAATTTGGTAAAAACCATTTTTGGTTTAAAACAAAACCTTTATATATCTTTTTGAAATTAATATACCTATTTTAAAGGTCGAATATGGAAACCACGAAGGCGTATTATAACTCCAGCTTTTCATTTTTCAATTCTGGAACAATCCGTTAAAGCATTTGAATCCAATGGAAATATAATGATAAAAAAACTACGTGAAGAAGCTGAAGGAAAGGAAAGTGTTAACATTTACAATTACATTACCGCTTGTGCTTTAGATATAATAAGTGGTAAGTAAAAACACATCGCACTACCGCTAAAAAAGTGTCACATCCTAATATAAAAATGTTTTGAAAAAATTAATATTTAAAAATTTATTTTCCTTGAAAACATTTAAGTCAGCCGCGCACTAGCAACTGTCTCCGGCAACTAAATAATTGCGATAATAAAACGTATTTGTTTTTATGTGATACCGCGCATTAGCAACTTTTTAATCACGGCTACTAAAAAATTACATCTTGATCTATTTTAAAGGCGATTGAAACCTAATACCGTTTTTGGTTTTTGTTTTTAAAATAAAAGCAATAATTACTGCTGTCTCTGTAGTGAAATTCATGTTAAAAAAGCAACACCCTAGAAGAAAAGTGTCCAAAACACAAATTTACTAGCCTATTTTTGGATGAGCAACTTTTATATTGGTCAGCAAAAAGTTGCTATTGCGCGGCTAGCCTTATTTGTCAGTACCAATCAACATATAAGCTATTATGTTATTTTATTGTAATGGTAATTATTCTATTGTGGAAAAAACTACTAGGTATTTTAACAATTTTTATCTCAACGATTTTTGTGTTTTGCCTCTTTTTTACTGGTTGTGCGATATATTCAACGAGGTTATAGTTTCTTTTATAACCTCGTTGGATATATTGTGTAAAAAGCGTGCATTTAATTTTTAAAAAGCAGAGTCGTTTCTTTGTAGATATGATAACAAAACCTAAATAACGGTTGTACCTTACCTATATATATATATATTTTTAGTTTTGAAACTGCATTTAGTATTTCACGATCTCTTGTTGTTTTATTTTTATTTTTAGTTAGTTTCTAAATATTTGACTAAATATTTCTATACTTAACGTAACAGATTGGGCAGTATGGCCAAAAATAATTAATTTGTTTTAAGTTTAACCGAACATGGGTAACTTTAAATTTATCTGAGTATACTGCCAGCTTTACACGTAATTTTAAAGTATATGGAAACTTTTTATATATATATATATATATATATATATATATATATATATATATATATA
>JACEGR010011518.1:0-14679 GCA_014170235.1 Listronotus bonariensis | reverse complement strand
TTTCTCCTAAAAGTACCCATAGACAACATGATATAAAAAGCAAAATTAAAATAAAACAATTTTTTGCTTTAAAATAAATAAGCAGTCCTGTATTTTATCGAAAATTATCATTTTCCCTATTTACTAAAGTCGATATTCTTTTTTTTTTTTTAATGTTAGATTTTATTTTATGCTGATTAAGGCTACTTTTTTAAATGACTTGGAGTGGCTTTAATTTTTTTATTTTCTGAAAACACATTTCCTAATAAGGCTTTTAAACTGTACTTCCCACAAAAACCTAAAACTATAAAAGTTGTTTAAATTATTTTTTACTTAAACTGGTTCAGGCGGGGCGAGTTTTGAAATTTTATATGGGTGTCATGTGTCAAAAACTTTCTAAAGAGCAAAAAAGCCATACATTTCACTTACTCCATTTCTTCTTGCCTGATAACAGAAACTTTTAAACAGTTTTGAAAGACAAACAAAAAAATTATTCAAAAATATATTTTTACGAAATTGTGGACATTTCCGGATTTTGGTAATTTTTCTAGAAACCTGCGGCAACTCTGATTTTAACGAAATTTAGTATACGGGGGTTTTTTGCGTATATATAATAATAATATTTTTACATTATTTTTGCATTAAATTGCGTGGCTTTTCTTTGATAATGCGGCAACCATACATACACATAGGGCTTCATGGCACCCTGTGATTGAAATGATTTAAAGTATAGCTATGCAATTTAATGCAAAAATATTGTAAAGTACGTAAAAAACGGGGTTTTAAAAGGTGAAAATCAAATATTGTGTGCCACTTTAGCTTTAAATTAAGAATTGTGTGCAAAAAGAAGGGGGAATATTGTAAAAATTGGATTAGTTTAAATTTTAAGTCTGATGATGAATATCTCAAGAACAAAACGTTTCCGCCAAAAAAATCTTTCAGATTCGTGATCAGCGCCCCAAAAACCCCCATACCAAATTTCGTCAAAATCGGAGTTGCCGCAGGTTTTTAGAAAATTACCCGGATTTTTTTGATTGTTGCTTGAAAAATAAAATTTTCACTTTTTGCCTTAAAGTCTTCAATTTAAATACATAAAATTGTATGATTTCAAAAAAGTAGGTCATTATGGTAACTTACCTGGTGTTTTTTTTCAGGCGAAAATGTACAGATTATAAAATGTGTAAGCTGCTTATTACTCCGTTTAAATCGAATATTTTAAGCTGGCTTGAAAACAAAGCGGCTTTGAAGCGATTTCCACGTCTACGTGTTTATTTCAGTAGCTTGAAAGGCTTGAAAGTCGATTAAAAGCGAGGTCAAGCACATTTCAGGCCATCGTCGTACGCATGCGGCAGTTTTGCATCCAACTTCACAGTAGACATCAAATGAAAAACAAACCTCACTTTTAATTTGTCCCGTTTTGTGTGCTGTTGTTCGTGTGAGCGTGTTTTAAAGTTTTTTCACCTGTTTTTCCACTCATATTTTGTATAAAAATGTCAACATTATAGTTTGAAATCATACAATTTTATGTATTTAAATTGAAGACTTTAAGGCAAAAAGTGAAAATTTTATTTTCAAGCAACAATCAAAAAAATCCGGGTAATTTTCTAAAAACCTGCGGCAACTCCGATTTTGACGAAATTTGGTATGGGGGTTTTGGGGCGCTGATCACGAATCTGAAAGTTTTTTTGGCGGAAACGTTTTGTTCTTGAGATATTCATCATCAGACTTAAAATTTAAACTAATCCAATTTTTACAATATTCCCCTTCTTTTTGCACACAATTCTTAATTTAAAGCTAAAGTGGCACACAATATTTGATTTTCACCTTTTAAAACCCCGTTTTTTTACGTACTTTACAATATTTTTGCATTAAATTGCATAGCTATACTTTAAATCATTTCAATCACAGTGTGCCATGAAGCCCTATGTGTATGTATGGTTGCCGCATTATCAAAGAAAAGCCACGCAATTTAATGCAAAAATAATGTAAAATATTATTATTATATATACGCAAAAAACCCCCGTATACTAAATTTCGTTAAAATCAGAGTTGCCGCAGGTTTCTAGAAAATTACAAAATCGGAAATGTCCACAATTTCGTAAAAATATATTTTTGAATAATTTTTTTGTTTGTCTTTCAAAACTGTTTAAAAGTTTCTGTTATCAGGCAAGAAGAAATGGAGTAAGTGAAATGTATGGCTTTTTTTTGCTCTTTAGAAAGTTTTTGACACATGACACCCATATAAAATTTCAAAACTCGCCCCGCCTGAACCAGTTTAAGTAAAAAATAATTTAAACAACTTTTATAGTTTTAGGTTTTTGTGGGAAGTACAGTTTAAAAGCCTTATTAGGAAATGTGTTTTCAGAAAATAAAAAAATTAAAGCCACTCCAAGTCATTTAAAAAAGTAGCCTTAATCAGCATAAAATAAAATCTAACATTAAAAAAAAAAAAAAAGAATATCGACTTTAGTAAATAGGGAAAATGATAATTTTCGATAAAATACAGGACTGCTTATTTATTTTAAAGCAAAAAATTGTTTTATTTTAATTTTTGCTTTTTATATCATGTTGTCTATGGGTACTTTTTAGGAGAAATTAAAGTAGTTTTAATATTTTTCTCGAAAAGGAAGGTAAATAAAAAAAAATAGAGATTAAAAAGTTGTATTATTAATCGCTTAATTATAAATAAAATATATAAAAACGTCCAAAAAGTCAGTGGCGTACTTTTTTCTCAATAATGAAAGTTGCGGTGCCCACTGAGACGCCACTAGATCCAATAATAACAATATGGTTAGAGCTAAATAAGCGCCTTATTACTTTAAATAAATGTACCAATTTTTATCCAAATCGGCCTAAGCATATTAAAAATATTTGGAAAAAACTGTTTTTTTTCTTAAATTTTAACGCCCTGTATCTCAGTAAGGAAGCAACTCCGGACATATGTTTATAGGAACTTTTTTCATAAAATAACATAAGGAGTTACACCTCAAAGTTTGATCCCATAGTTCTGAGACACCCTGTATAGTACCCTAAATAAAAACCACTGTTTAAATTCTCCCAGCTAAAATACATCGTTTGGCTCAAAGTCTGTCTATATAGGGTCGCGACATTCGGCCATATTGCTTTGACGTGTTATGACGTCACATATCCCATTTTTCTGCCATGTTGTTCAGTGCCGGAGATATACAGTTTATTGTATTATTAGAACAACCGTTTACACAACAGTTTTCAATTATTATTAAGTTGTAAATTCTTTTACTTTAAATAAAAAACATTTGAAATTACATCTTTCAACAAATATCACTTCCAAAACAATGCAAAATGAAATGCGTAAATTCAAGACGCCACTGGATTGATCATCAGCTTTGATTTTACCCAGTCTTGCCAATTTTTCTCCGTGGAGTGCCCTTCCTTGCGTCCCCGACCTGGAACCGCCTAAAAGTTGGGGATGTGTCGCAACCTTATAAATATAAATTAACCTTGGTTTGGCTATCTTTAATTATTTAAAATATACGAGCAAAGTCAGAAAATATACCGTTTTTCCTTCTAAATCGAATACCCTGTACAACACAGCTAATACCTATGTAACATCACGTAATAAACGGCCATATGACCAGCTCAAGACGCTGTCTCAAGAAGATAAAGATTGCTCTTTTCAGGTGTGCCCGATACCGACAAAGAAAAACGGAAAACAGCGGCTTTGCCACTCAGGTTGACGGTTTCTGAACAGGTAGTATCGAGCAGGCAGGGAGGCGCTGCAACGCCAGTGCGCGTGTTTTTAGAGTTTCAAGGTAGGGCTCAGGCCTGCCTGCAGTTTGCATAGTCCAGTTAATTTAGACTAGTGTCTTTAATTGCATAATAATTAGTTGATTGCTGTCAAAGTCGGTCTATATAAGGTCGCGACATTCGGCAATATTGCTTTGACGTGTTATGACGTCACATCTCCCATTTTTCGGCCATGTTGTTCAGTGTCGGAGATAACATTGTATTAGTAGAACAACCGTTTACACAACAGTTTTTAATTATTATTAAGTTGTAAATCCTTTTACTATAAATAAAAAACATTTTGAATTACATCTTTCAACAAGTATTACTTCCAAAACAATGCAAAATGAAATGCGCAAAATCCAGACGCCACTGGATTGATCTTCAGCTTTGATTTTACCCAGTCTTGCCAACTTTTCTCCGTGGAGTGCCTTTTCTTGCGTCCCCGACCTCGAACCGCCTAAAAGTTGAGGATATGACGCAACCTTATAAATATAAACTAACCTTGGATTGCAGTAAGAAAACTTAAAATGAATGAAGAATATATTTTTATTAGATTTAAAATCAATCCATACAGACCGGCGATTCTAAAATCTCGAATACTAATGTCGCGTTCGACATCCATATAAGTTCATATAAAGAACCGAATTTTTAAGCAACATTACGTTGATCACGCATTCGATGGTGTAAAGTGAGATTGAGAATTTATTTTGAGGCCAAAATAATCTATTTTGTCTAATTTGTTTTTAAAAAAGGTCAAAAACTTACATTACTGATCAATAGTTGTAATTTTTAATAAAATTTAAAAACGACTTTTACATACACAAAACACCAAATCAGATATTAGCGATTTTGCCAGGAATTAAAGTGGCAACACCCCGTAATTTTTTTTTTATCTTTGTACAATACATAAAGGCTAAAAGCCTAAATACTAACGTACCGTGGGTGTCTTAAGCAAGGTAAGAGGGAGTTTGTTGACACGGGACTTAAATACTTGATGATTTGGGGGAAAGGAAAGACCTGCGCGGGCGGCAGGCTCCACATTTTAAAAACTCTAGGGATAAAAGAAAGAACAACGGTGTCTTTGCTCTGCAAAACTTGGTCGCTCATAAGTAAAGGATTAGTATTTGATGACTCTTTTCGCGACAAGAAACATGATTCTGTTTTTGATGCATTAAAATGGACGAGATTTTGTGCGCTCCAATCCAATATTAAATTAAGATCCTGCGAAAGAGATATCTGTATCGCTCTGCGTTTGTTTTCCAAATCAGGTTTAGTGATGGGTTTAGGAACCTGAAAACTGGAGTGAAGGGTACTATCGTCAGCGAAACTACGAATGGAATTAGTTGGGGACGAGAGAAGGCCGTTGATGTGAAGAAGAAACAATGTTGGTGCCTGAACTGAGCCCTGAGGGACTCCAGCATTTACTTGGTGAAAGCTTGAAGAATGGCCGTCCACAATAACTGATATACGTCGATCAGATAGATAACTAGAGAGCCAAGTACAAAGTTTAGTTGAAAGACCATAGGAGGGAAGTTTATTAAGAAGTGCAGCATGCCAGACCTGGTCAAAAGCTTTGGATATATAGCAACGATCAAGGACTCACCTAGAAACTCAAGAGACTTATTCCAACAGTGTGATACGAAGGAAAGAAGATCTGCTGTAGATCTTTTGTGGCGAAATCCATATTGCCTGTCACGGAAAATTTTGTGTATTTCTAAATACTTAATTAAAAAACGTTCTTATTTTCTTGCATTCTATACTGTGTAAGGTGGAATACCGGGTGTTGCTCCGTCGAGCGGGACATAGGGAATCCCATGTAAATTTTGAAATAGTCAAATATTGGCTCCCCTAATTATTTTAGAAAAAAATGCTAATAGGATTTATTGAAGAGCACAGTAAGTTCCACCCAAAATGAAAATTTGAGCATTTTTCAACCAACCAGTAAAGAGTAAACTGCTTAATACTTCTGCAACGTAGTATCTCATTATGCACCCTGTACTCTAGAAATCAACAATAAAAACACCATATCGATTTATCAGTGACAATTTAGATCATTAATTTATAATGTCATTGCCAAAACTGAACAATTTTATACGGGAATTTCAAAAAGAATACTCGCATTTCATTTTAGTTTACAGCTAATTCCAACACATGCACTCACAGTTACGCAAGACAATAAAACAAATTTTTTTACATTTAGAAATCAATTTATGACGAAAATATCAGGATTTAATCAAATGCTCAAATATTCCTCCATTAACTGCCAGACAATAACCCAAACGATTATAAAACTTATTTCTTACGTTGGCTAGTTGGTACTTACATCCATATTCTGGCACATTCAGCGGATATAGCATTCCTTAGCTGAACTAAATTTTCATATTTTTTATTGGTATAAAGCTTAGTTTCGAAATGTCCCCATAGAGAAAAATCGTTTGGCGATCCGGAGACCTGGCTGGCCAAGATATTGCGTTGTTCGGGCCTATGATGTCGTTATTAAATGCGTTGTTCAAGTATTCGCGCACAGCTCTGGTACTGTGTTTTTTTTATTGGTAGCTTAGTTTTTAAATGTCCCCATAGAAAAAATCGTTTGGCGAAAGATCACGTCGATTTTCTTCACATTTGCAATTATTGATTACTGTCCTGTAGTTTCAAATTTTTTATTGTCCGTTCTTTTGTCGATTTACTTGGTATTGGCCTATTGGGAAAATAGGCTTCAAACATGTCCGCTACTCTTCGATAACTATTTCCCTGGTAAAACCATTTTATAATAGTGATATTTTCTTGATTTAAGTAGTTCATTATTTAAGGATGATGTGACATTGATCTGACAACTTGAGAGTAAGAGGTTAAATAATTTTTCTAGTATTTTATTATAAACTTCTAATAATACAAGGCGGGTAAGGATATAGGAGATTCGTAACTTATTTTAGCATTTATCTCTTAGCTGGCGGACTGAGAAGAGCTGAAATTTGTACACTGGGTACAACTTTTCGTGCTCTTTAAAAATCCTAATTATATATTCTTCTAAAATAATTAGGGAGCCAATATTGGACCACTTCAAAATTACAAGTAATTCCTTATGTCCCGCTCGACGGAGCAACACCCCGTATATCAACTTAAAAATAACCCTGTATTTTAGTTTATTTGTTTATAATTGTCATTTAATTTCGTTTTACTGTTGATAAAGATAAATCCTAATTTGACTGAACTATACCCTCCACAATTGAACCAGCGCCTATTACCGCTTTGCGAATATGTTGTCCGGCTACAATATCTTTCAGACCGCTTAGCTCGGCAACCTCGTATCAGTCAAAGAAAATAATTCCGACGGGTCGCACAAAGACAAATCGGATAATCGCGTTTTTTTTAACCTTTTTTAATTATCAAAAACCTGTGTTTTTGACAGTTTTAAGTTGACTTCATCAAAAGTGCATTGACCGCGGCCATTTTTTACCCTCTTTATTCTTCGATTGTTTTTCGAAAACCCCAGTGACGTTTGTCAACGACGGCGACGTCTGAACTTTTGTTGTTTTTAACTATTATGCCGTGTTTTATAACAGTATTAGCGGATTATTATACTTGGCACCATTAAAAGGTATTTATAAGGAATTTATTATTTAATCTGTATCGCAATTTATCTTTATTTAACGAAGGATTAACTAACCTAAAACACTCTGACATCTTGTATTGTAAATCATATTTGTTTTGACTATTTTGTTCATTTGTTTCGTCCTCGTCCTCATCATATAATATGAAGTTGGTCGCTTAGGGCCGTTGCACCGTGTGACCTTGGGGTCGAGCACGTGACTAAGGGCCTTGACCTTTGGCTCCCCACTCCGGAGATGCAGCTGTAATGCCGCGATGTCTGGGCAGCGTGTAAGAGAAGGACGGAGAGATGTTTTTAAGGGCTGTGACGGGTTTTTATCTCTTTCTAGGCCTTTAAGAGGGTGAGCTGATCGATAAAGTGCATTTATTACAGTTCGGTGCAATTTGGGGTGTTTTTAGGGTGGGGTAGGTTAAGGGATGAATTAGGGAATTTAATTTTATGAAAAAAATCTTTGTGCTCAGTATCTGTTTTGGTCTATATGATTTTTATGAGATTAATATCTTAAGTACGGTCAAGGACATTTTGTAAGACCTTGCGTTATCGATAACACAAATATTTACTTATTAAACGACTATTATTGTTATTGTAACGTCTACAATATACAGGGTGTTTCCTAATTACGGTAAGAAAATTTAAGGGTGTATTCTTGAGCCAATTTTATGAAAAATAGGTCAAATAAAGGTAATAGTTCGATATAGCGGTTTTCGCTGTTATAAGAGATTTTTGAAAAATTCTTTTCAGGGCGTTTCTATAGGTCGATTATGACACAAATCTGTGTGCGCGTTTTTCAAAATCCATTTCTATAATTTATTATTAATAAAAACATATTTACGGGTCGGTGGAGTGAACAGAGGTGCTGGGTGGGGACAAAACAGTATAAATCCAACGTCAAACACAAGAAAACATTAATATACTGCACTCGGGGCACATGAAAAATGTACATTAATTTTGAAAAGTATTAAATTTTTCGAAAAATATCGACACATATGAGATATCTCGTCCGCCATTAATAAAAGAAGGAAAATTTATTTTGGTCAGCTGATAACATGAAGTTCGTCATTAGGTCTGTTCGTAGAGAAATCACAAACCAGTCAGCGCCAATCAGATTTAATAAATACGTCTGGTGACCAGTTGGCAACCGGTCACCTGACTAAATAATAATACCCGATTGGCGCTGACTGGTTTGTATTTTCTCTACGAACAGAGCTATTATGAAAATGACGGGCTTGATAGAAACAGCGTTACCAAACTTCTTATGAAGAATTAACACCAAGCCTATTTCGGGGTATTATCCACCATTTCCATGAGAAACAATGGTATTTTTTGTAGAAATGCCTCCTTCTTTATGTTTAGGTATTTTCCTTTTTCTCTACAAATTATAAAAGGAAGAAGGAATAACTTAATATTTCATACGAATTTTGTCCTGTATCTTCCTTTTTTTTAAGCTATTGACACTTTCTCACTTTATTTGGCAACATCGCAAGACATTTACAGTTCTATTGCAAACTCTTCTTTTTTATGCAGTGACAGCCATGGCGGGATTGTTGTACTATTATTTATTTTTCATTTTTTGAAACAATTTTTTGGACATTTTTGTAAACAGAAAGTGCGGTGTGTACTGTGAAATACTGTTTTTGGGCGTTTAATGTAGGATTTCTACTGTTTCGTCCCCACCCAGCACCCCTGTTCACTCCACCGTCCCGTAATATGTTTTTATTAATAATAAATTATATAAATGGATTTTGGAAAACGCGCACACAGGTTTGTGTCATAATCGACCTATAGAAACGCCCTGAAAAAGAAATTTTCAAAAATCTCTTATAATAGCGAAAACCGCTATATCGAACTATTACCCAAATAAACATAGGTCCAGAAATGCTTTGTTTATAAGATACAGGGTGGTAAACTTTAAAAATATATCGGGTTTTTAATAATAGAGAATTATTGCAAGTTGCCTTATTAAGCTCGGGAATTATTAATACCGGCCTTATTTAAATAGCTCTTGTACCCATAATTTAGAGTTATTGCAAATCATGTTGACAATACCATTAACCTATAAAAAGGGGGAACAAATTTTAGTTGTTTTTCTTTATTGTTTTGTGTTGTAGGGTTTTGTTTTCCACAATTAAAGAAATACATTTGAAAAAGCAAGGTTTTTAAGTATTTTTACTTCTAAAAACTTTTTGATTTCGTGCTCGGCAGCCGTTTGGTTTACACGAAGAGATCCAAAGTTAAAATAAGACCAAAATAAGGAACGACCCAAAACCGACATAAATAAAGCCGGGTACTATCTTTATTAAGGGAGTCCTTATCCTACTTTGCATCTGCGCAAGCTCAGATGTCAAAATAAGGCCGGTATTATTAGTGCCTGGCCTTATTTTACTGTGCAATATTTCTCTATTATCTTAGACATACCGTATCCGATCTTAATAAAATTTGACTGTTGTATTTGTTAAAATAAGAATATAATGTAGCCCTAAAGTCATTTTAATACTAATATTATTAATAATAATATTAGTAGAGTCAGTGAAGACATATCGCCGAAAGTCCTTAGTAACAGCTCCGATTTTGATATATTTTTTTATCATAACAGTTTAGATATTTTTTAAAAAATTAAGAGGGATCCCCTAAGCATCAATTTTTTTTATTTAAAGAAAAACAATCATTTTTCCCAGTGTCGTACTCATACAGTAAATATTTTTTTAGAAAAAAAATGTACGCCACTTCATCTTCCTAAAATAAAAAAATATGTACCTAATAAATTCCTGTTTAGTTTTAATCAAATTTAATCTTTTAATTTTTTGATCGATGTACGGTTTTTGTGTAATTTTTGTAAATTGTAAATACGCTTTCTAAAAATAAAGGTACGTTTTTCTTGGTTATTTTTCATATTTATAGTTATAACTCGCCCTGTATATTAGAGTTCAAACACTGTTATTTAAACACCGCTACGTCCAGGGCCGTACGGAGAGGGAAGATCCATTTCTCCGTACAGGCCTGGCTACAGTATCAAACACACATCTTATCCACTACAGAAACCCTATATCTACAATTATTTGCAGTAGCTTGTTATTCTGTGCCACAGTTGCCTAAAAGCCGATTCTCACTTCAAAGGGTGTTCACCCGTGACGCTTGAGTCGGCACCCATCAGCTGATTGTTGGGGTTTTTCCAAAGACACGGGTAAAATCATATCCATGCATATTTGAATCGAATAGCAACTTTTGGTAGTACCAACCGTTAATTTATGTATAGAAGGAACAGTTTAAAAATGTAAATTCGGTGCTCTTTGATAAGAAAAAAATCACAAAAAAGTTTAAAGCAAATAAATCGGCATGCTTGTCTTCGCTGCCGACTTTCCTATATTTCTTTTATGATATGCCGCTTGATGCAGCTGGTCATCGCACTATGGGATAGAAATTAATTTTTTGGTCAAAATTCTGAAACTTACCAATCTAACTTAAAATGAGGTGCTTTTTACTGGAAAAATATTATAAATTATTACAAATGCTTTTGAAAACCTAAAACTTATTATATGTTATTATAAATTTACACCCCCTTAACATTATTATTTTTTATTGTACAAAATAAACTAAAATGTCAGCTTGTTTGGTTAATTCGGTAGTATTCTAATTAGTAATCCGATGATTATTATCTCATATGATATACAGGGTACGACAATAGGTATGATTTTTTAAATGGAACACCCTGAATATTATATCACCACCAAAAAATCTTTAAAATGCATGAAAAAATACTACATTTGATGTGTCTATCTCAATTAGTTTCGGAAATATGACCATCCAAATCTGAAAAATAATTTTAAATTATTCTTAGAAGCGTAATAGAGATACATCTTCCCAACTTTTTTTATTTTTTAACTTATAAAATAAATAAAAAACACTGTTTTGTTGGGTAGATTCTATAGAATCCATATCTTTCATCAGAATTCTTTTATCTTTTAGGATATACAGTGTAGGACAAAACATATTAAATTTTAAAATGGAAAACCTTGTAAATTATAAAGAAAGCAAAAAGTAGGAAAGCAATTGTAAGTACAAAAACTGATAATCTTTGACAAAACTAGCGAGACTTCGCGAGGGCTGCATCGGAAACACAACAATAACTCTTATTTATTTAAACTCTTTTACTTTTTTTAGTAAACAAGGCTAATAATAAACTAAGTAGATTAAATGTTGTATATTTATGTTTACTTAAAATACATTTTCAAGTTTCTTATTACCCCAATAGAAGTCGTCATATCCTTTTATAATTTTGTATACATGTAGTTTGGAGTATCTACTTTGAAATACACAACATGAGCCATTAAAATTTCAAAGTTGCTTTTTGGCCAAAAATTTGGATTTCTATCCCATAGTGTATCGGCGCGTCGCTATAAACGATAGCGGCGCCTTTGTATAAAATAGTCCGATTGCAGGCGGCCTTTTTATGTTTTTTGTATAATTTTCAAACGGTACCGAATTTGCGGTTTTAAAATGTTCTTACTATAGGAATTTTGTCTAAAAGTCGTCACCCATAGGCAAAAATTTAAACCAGTCCTATTTTCGCGGATGGAAACGCACGAGTTTTAACCCCTTACCAATGACTATAAGGTATGAATCGTCAGGAGTCGAAGACTCGAAGGTGGGAATCGGCTTTAAGGTAGAAAAATACGTGGCAAGTCGGTGCTTTTGTTTGTAAACTTTGGTTGTTGATGACGTAGCTGTGTTGAACTGACAACACAGTATTCGTCCTTTACCAATCGGAGTATTTTTTTATTTATCAGTTATGGACCATGCGACCAGTTTTCCTAAAAGGACGTTTAAAAACTCCAAAATTTTTGGTCCATTTGTCCTCTTGTAACACCTATCCTGGGACACTCCGTATGTAATATGATAATGACTAATTCGAAATATTTTTAACTTTTCAAGGTTTTTTGTCCCTGGATATTATGTTTCAATTAGGTAACATTTCATTAATTTTCGGTATATCGCCGTATGGACCATGGCATGATCTAATAATTCAGCTTGCCGATGATACATATCCGATGATGATTCATACAAATAAGTTTTCTCAAAAACCAGTTTCAGGCGGCTGCTCCGGAAATGGTTTAAAATTTAAAATGAAGCAGTTACGTATCTTTTGTTATTAAAAAATAAGATATTTTAAATACTAGAAGATCTATATACTAAAAATTTTTATAGCTTAACAGTTTATGAGTAAAAGCAAAGTCGGTCTATATAGGGTCGCGACATTCGGCCATATTGCTTTGACGTGTTATGACGTCACATCCCCCATTTTTCGGCCATGTTGTTCAGTGCCGGAGATATACAGTTTATTGTATTAGTAGAACAACCGTTTACACAACAGTTTTTAATTATTATTAAGTTGTAGGGTAGGGCGGGGCTAGTTGAGCATAGAGGTAAGTTGGGCAATCAAAATATCTCAAAAACTATCGACCGCACGCGAAAGCATCAAATAGCGTAAAGAAGGGGTTGCACGAGGGGAACTCATTGTGCGACCACTAGTGGTGACGCGGCGATCGAGAAAAATATCCGTGCGCATTGTTTATTTTGTGATTAAAAAGTTAAATAATTGCAAGCCGGAAAATTTTATCTCTGATAGTTAAATGTATTCTGTTCTCAATCAGGTAAGTGTTAATCTTAAGTAAATTTATTGCAGTTTTAATATGTATAAAGATTTTGGATATAATTCTAACCGGTTTTTAATAAATTCACTTTTCCTTTAAAATTTCAGGTTGGGGTTAGTTGAGCTACAGTTGCCCAACTAAGTTTTAAGTATAAAATGTTTTTTTAGTATACGGACTTATAACAGTAAGACGACTAGAGTCTCCTCAAGATTTAAAAGAAGCTGCAACCCGAACTTTGTACAAGCAACAAAGAAAACAAGCTGACCTATCTAACTTATAAGTTTTCTCTGGAAATAGTTCGACCATACCCAAAGGCTGGTCCAAGAAAAGCCAAATCAAAAAGAAGATAAAGAAAAGCTGCAATTTTAACAAATACAGAAGGCATTACAAGAGAAGCAAAATAAAACTGCTAAAAAACTTTGAAAAACGAAGATGAGTAAATGGAAATTTAAAATTTTTAAATAAAATTTTCTAACAAAAACATTTTTAAATAAAAATATAGAAAAAAGTTATAATTTTAAAAATTTAAATAAAATTTACAAACTAAAAGTTTTTTTAAAAATGTGTAAGGCATTTTTGCCAGATATTAAATCCTGAGTTAAGCTAAGCTAGGTACGTTGCTGTTTTATTAATGATATTTGTTGTTTTGTCTATAAGATTATAAATATAAACAGCAAATTGTCAAAATGTATTTTTTTGTAAACGTATCTAACATTTAAGCCATGATTTGACTATACTTTTTAAGTGCTCCACTAGCCCCATACCCTTGCTCAACTTACCTCATCTATGGGGTACGTTGGGCATACTTGACTATCTACAATAAAATAGATGTAGCTTCTAAAATCGACTTATTAGAAAGAAATTACTATGGACACTATTGCTAAGGGATAAATTGCTAATCCATCAGTATGCATTATGGGCCCCTAAGACTTATCTTTGAGGAGCTATAACTGATGAAGTGATAAATTGCTCAACTAGCCCCGCCCTACCCTAAATTATTTTACTTTAAATAAAAACATTTAGAATTACATCTTTCAACAAATATCACACCAAAACAATGCAAAATGAAATGCGTAAATTCTAGACGCCACTGGATTGATCATCACCTTTGATTTTACCCCGTCTTGCCAACTTTTCTCCGTGGAGTGCCCTTCCTTGTGTCCCCGACCTCGAACCGCCAAAAAGTTGAGAATGTGTCGCAACTATGGATGGTGGAGGGGAGGATAACTATCTTTTATGGCGGACAAGTTGAAAAAGTGGCAATCGGAATGTAGCAAGTTGGGATGGCGCCACAGTAGACAGTGGAGGGATTTTGGTATTTCTTTCCTTTTTTATTTTGTATCTATCTGCCGGTCTTTTTATATTTATCTCACTCTAATAATTCATGCTCATTGGTTAAAAATCTCCTCTGGCTACTGTCGCGCCACCTTAAGTTGCTCCTTTCGACGGACACTTTTCAAAACATTCAGATGGTTATCCTCCCCTCCACCATCCATAGTCGCAACCTTATAAATATAAACTAATCTTGATTTTGACAGAAACGGAAACGTAATAACGGTAACTATGATGACAGCTCCACAGATTGATCGTCTGGTATATTTTTTCTCACAGTGAATGCCGAGTTAAAATGTTAGTCTGGTTATGGCACACCTCATATTTACATATATCGTTAGG
>JACEGR010011517.1:0-14686 GCA_014170235.1 Listronotus bonariensis | reverse complement strand
ACAACAAGAAGATAAAATACTGGTAGGATGTGAAAAAATGGTTTACTTTACTCTAAAGTTAATCCTAAAAAATATTCCAGGAGAAACCATCTGATAACCTTAATAGTTGCTTTAAAAAAATTGACACAGTGATTATGGATAATGGAAGAAACGAGTTATAGGTCACAAAATGTCGTCATAACTGACCAGAGGCGTTCTTAGGATTCTTTAAAAACACAAGTTTTATCATTACCACATTCAGCTGAAATAAGTGTTATTGGATGTAGCATGATAAGCAACTAATGATTTTTTTTGCTGTGAGTTTTAAAAATAGTCGCAGATAATACAAAATCTTTTAATTTTGTGCTTTTTTCCAACAAATTTACATTTTGCAATAACGGCTTAGTAAATAGGCATAGCTATATCACAGCCTACTTACATTTAAATAGACATTTGGAATAAAAATATGTTAAAACGGAATTTACTTAAAAAGTATAAAAGATAGGTATAGGCAACCTATACACCATTTGAAAGAGCATTTGGTTTGTCATCATGTGGAGTAAAAAAATACAGGGTGTTCCATTTAAAAATAGAGATATTGCTACTTGACTTTCTAAAAAATTGAAATTATTTTTTGATCACCCTGTATAATCTATGATCTCGATATGACCTACGTATGATAAGGCAGACTTTTCTTTATCTTGTAACAAACTTATTTTTTTAATGTAAAATCTAAAACCGTCATAAAATATAGGGTGTTCCATTTAAAAAATATAACTTTGATACGTCACACTTTTTTGAGACATCCTGTATAGAGTAAAATAACTTTATCCGACCTGTATAGGTTTCAGTATTTACTTTTTTAAAAACCCCATGGTTATCCAGCTACAGACCGTGTCGAATATGGTGTGCCACCCTGTATATTAAATGCAGTATTTTTGTAAAGCTCTTAAAAAACAATTTTAATGGTGACATAATATAAAGGGTGTTCCATTTAAAAAAGTTTCAGTTTTTGATGGTAATTTGTTTCTTTTATTATGCACAAAACATAATGTATGAAAATCAATGGAACTTTTATAAAAGTTTTTTGCTATCCTTTTTCCTTATCGTTAAAATTTGGCGGTAAAATATTTAAAAACCCTGTACAGGGACGAAGTTATTTTGTGTATAGAGTTGGGACACCCTGTATTCACGGATCTACAAGGCTGATTTCGCGTTTTTTAAATAGCCCTGTATCTCTTTGTGTGTTCTTATTTTCTTAATTAAATATGTTAATATCCATAAATATGGTTACTTATGATGTTATTAATAAATCATTTTATTTTTTAGGACTATTAATCATTAATTGTAAGACCACCATTCTGTTTACAAGCCTTTCATTACTCCATAAAACATCAAACCAACCATAACTGCCCTAAAATAAAGGACAAACTCAATAATTCAACAGAGCTTTCCAGCTTTATGTTAGGATTAATGTAATATTCAATAAATGGAAACCCTTCCACAGAAAGGGATGGTTAACTTTGTTACTTTTCCATGGGCTACTTTAAATCAGTACACCAACACTTTTATTTTCTTTTAGAAAATTTCTATAACATTTAAATTATCGTTGCAATTCGTTCATGAAATTAAAAGCAGTAATTCTACGTGGTAAAATATTGGTACTGCTTTAAAAAACTGTTTCGGAGTTAAGTTTAGTTTTTAATTGCTTCTTTTTTAATTTTTTTGCGTGAGCAAACCCCAATATAACTTACGCACTCCTGGACAAAAAACAGTAACCCACAGTAATAACACAGTTATTTTAAAATATATATAAAATGGAAACTCCAGAATTTAGCAAACTAATATTTTAAATTAATTTTCATAAGATAAAAATAAAAATATAAAGGGGGTGTAAATTTATAACTTCATATGCGATACAAAGAATAAGCATTGTATTTGTACTTTCTAAAAGTAAAAGAAATGCATAAATAGCTTTTCTTACCATGCATTCCAAAATATTGGTTATAAAGGAAACTTGGCTGTGAAACTCACCTGAAAATAAAAAATAAATATATTAGTGACTACACTTAAATAGGCATAAACACAAATAAATAACTTTTTTATCATTCAATAGAGACATTTTGCACCTCTTAAAATAACAGACTATTTTTGGCCTCCTTATGGTTATCGTTATTAAACATAACGATTACGGCAGCAGTTTTAGACAGAGATTTTGCAACCTCTTTTAAGAAATTTATCTTGCGTCTGCGCTTTCGACCCATAACCTTATTTTTGCCTGTGGTTCGCCGATTTTAAAGTTTGCGAAAAATCAGTATTTACTTTTATTCTCCATAAGTTATATATTGATTTTTTAATATATGCAAACAGTTCCCTTGATTTTGTTTTTTAAAGTAGATGTAAACAATACAGTATAAGCAAAAAGCAAGTGTGCCAGATTGTAACATGTAAATTAATTACTGATTTAAAACATCCTTAAAAATGCAAGTCCGTTTTAATTTCTTTACACTATTTTATTTTTCTTACTGCTATGAATTTTTCGCTAATTATTCGTTATGTATCAATAATATTTTAATTAATACGGTATTAAAATTTCAACCTTCTTAAATAATCGATATTAAAATTTTACAATTTGGCAACCACGCAGTTTACCAATAACGATAAAGATAACGATAAGCTCTTCGGTATTCATCCGTAATTAAAGGAGTCCGGTATGGTTAATAACGATAACGGATCATGTTTGCGTTACTGCGCAGTCTCAGAATAACGTTAACCACAACGGAATTGGAAAATAAGGGTTGCAAAAATGTCTCTAATAATCCTAATAAAAGAACTTCTGCAACTTGCAAGAAACTTGTGGTAGACACGCGCAATACGCGAACAGCTGATTTTTGACAGCTTATTCTGCAACTTTATTGCGACTTGCAACTTTATCAGTAGGACCGATTTTTCTTGCAGTTGCAACTGCAAGTCTGGGAAAAATATGGGTATTTTAGTGGTACCAACCCCACCCAAAGTTACCAGTTGAGTGACCACCACCTTCTTGCATTTTTTTCTTGAACTTTCATTCCCCAGGAGGGTAGCGGCAGCAATAATGAGGCAAATTGTAGCCGCGGTGGCTCTTTTTCGTTCGATTTTTTCATTTTTAACAGCTATTCTAAATACCGGTCAATAGCTAGGTTAGGTTCTAACTTTATTTTCACATTTTTGCACGTTGGTACCATGCCCTATTTTTGCAATATTAAAAAGCGAATTGCCGACTGTAAAACGAATCTGCAATAAACTTGCAGCAAGTTTATTGTTGAAAGAAAGTTGCTGCAACAAAATTGCAGAAAGAACTTGCCGACTGTAAAACGAACTTTATAACCATAAATAGGATTTTGCAAACTTTTACTCTGCGCTAAGAAGTAATAAAAAACAAAAGAAGATTCATTTATCCATGGCTACTTAATCTAAAACTAACTACTTTAGCATAATCGTAGCACTCTAGATTGAAATATAAAAATAAATACATTTTTGACAGCACAACTGTCAAAAAATGACAGGTAAGGTGTAATTTTATTCGGAATAATAAGATGCCTACTATTGGCCATTCAAATTAAGAAGCAACAATTCGGTCAATTAGCTGAAAAAATGGGTATCTAGATCAAAAGTGTCGAAAACAACGACGTATGGACCCAGCGATTCATTAATAATTTTATGATAAACATTAAGCCAACAATCCTAATAGGCAAAGGGGGTAAGGCATGCGAGAAATGAAAATGGCGGACTTACTTTTTGACCTTGGTCGATAATATGCACCCAACGACGTTGGTCTCTATTTACCTGTGAAAAGTGAGGTGCGGAAATGAATAGTCTACCCTTCTACAAACAAAGCACTGCCTACCCATATTGTCTTTAAAAATACTTTCTAATCACCAACAAACACCAGAAAATACACAAAAAAACGCATTATAAGCTTTATTTGATCACGTTTGGCTTTCCAAATTGTCAAATGACAGAAACCAACAGAAATGACAAAGCAAAGGAGGCGTCACCCACAAGCGTTTAGGAAAAGTCTATTCATGTTTTATTTACGATGGAGTAAAATCCCTGGGCGGCGTTGCCGGGATTAACAAATAATCACGTATTTTCAGAATTTTGCTTTTTTAAAAAGATAATAACTTATAATATTTGAACATATTTTTTTATTATGATATCTAAAAATGATAAAAATATGTATTATTCATTTAAAAAGTCATTTTACAAAATTCTTTAATATAGAGGCTTATCCAACAACTACTTGTGGTTAGTAAGTTTAGAGTGGAAAAATTAAATTTGGCAAACCGCATTTTAGCGCTTTTACTGTGATGCATTGATGACAACAGCTCAAACGTAAACAAACCTGATCCATACGTCGTTAGTCGAAAATATTTACCATATTTACAGAAATATACGATTTTGGGTTTGTGTCTCGGCTAAAAGCAAAAGCAATTTTGAAAATAGAGCATTAATTTTCAGACAAAATATTGGGCATTGCTGTCTTAAAACCTAAATAAAACAAAGAGTAGTTATCAGCAGAGATCTAAATACGCTACGTTAGGTCTGTGTTATCAGCTAACGTTCCGCCTAATTTTATATAAAGAGACAAAACGTAAGCTCTTGATTATTTACACTTAAACTGCAGACACAACAAATTCGACTTTGCACCTTTTGCTTTATGGCAGATTTTTTACGGAATTCATGATGACAACCACCAAAACACTTAGCCCAAATTGTAGACTAATTCTTCTTGTATGTTTTATTGCATTTATTCAATAAATTATAAAAATTATTTAAAAAACACGATATTAACTGCCATACAGCAAGAAAAACTTGACTATGAATTGTCATGTTTACCCATAATAGTTCAAAATTATGCCGATGAGGGCTTTTTACCAACGTTGCCAGCTTAATTTCAAAAGCCAATCAAAAAAATCAAATATTCCGGTAGTGCCAGCAATCGTTTTAAAAAAATGTGCTCCAGAACTTGCACCAATCTTAACTCGGCTCTTTCGAATTTCTCACGAATCCCTTCCATCTAACTATAGACCAATTTCAATTCTCTCAGTTCTTTGTAAAGTGATGGAAAAATTAATTAATTCACAAATTCTTAAGTACAAAATTTTGCATGACAGGCAGTATGGATTTTGCCACAAAAGATCTACAGCAGATCTTCTTTCCCTCGTATCACACTGCTGGAATAAGTCTCTTGAGTTTCTAGGTGAGTCCTAAATCGTTGCTCTTGATATATCCAAAGCTTTTGACCAGGTCGGGCATGCCGCACTTCTTAATAAACTTCCCTCCTATGGTTTTTCAACTAACTTTTACTTGGCTCTCTAGTTATCTATTTGATCGACGTATATCAGTCATTGTGGACGGCCATTCTTCAAGCTTTCACCAAGTAAATGCTGGAGTCCCTCAGGGCTCAGTTCTGGCATCAACATTGTATCTTCTTCACATCAACGACCTTCTCTCGTCCACAACTAATTCCATTCATAGTCTCGCCGACGATAGTACTCTTCACTCCAGTTTTTAGGTTCCTAAACCCACCACTAAACCTGACTTGGAAAACAAACGCAGAGCGATGCAGATATCTCTTTCGCAGGATCTTAATTTAATATTGGATTGGGGCGCCAAAAATCTCGTCCACTTTAATGCATCCAAAACACAATCATGTTCCTTGACGCGAAAAGAGTCATCAAATACTCATCCTCTACTTATGAGCGGCCAAGTTTTACAGAGCAAAGATACCTTCAATCTTGTGGGCGTCACATTTGAAAGTAACCTTAACTGGCATAAACACATTGTATCTATAGCCATGGCTGCCTCAAAAGCTTGGATTTCTCTTTCGAGCCAAAAGTATTTCTACCCTTCTAATTTATACACTTTGTATGTGTCCCAAATCCGATCTCCCTTGGAATATTGTTCTCATATCTGGGGCATGACGTCCCTCACAACCTTAAGTATTCTTGATTCTATTCAAAGAAGAGCTATTCGTCTCATTAATGATCCTTCACTTACAGAAAGGCTTCCTCTCTTGCCCATCGTCGGGCTATGGGGGATTTATCGCTTTTTATAGGTACTTTCATGGCTTCTGCTCTGAAGAATTGTCCAGTATAGTTCCTCCAGTCACGGTTCTCAACAGAGAAACTCGTGGTTCCGCGCGTATGCATCCCTATACGGTCCAACTGGACAGGCCCCGAACTTCTCACTTTGTTCGTTCTTTTATCCCTAGAGTTTATAGATTGTGGAACCTGCTGCCAGCGGAGGTCTTTCCGTCCCCCCAAATCTTCAAGTATTTAAGTCCTGTGTCAACAAACTCCCTCTTACCTCGCTTAAGACACCCACGGTACGTTAGTATTTAGGCATTAAGCCTTCATGGTTTGTCCAAAGATAAAAAAAAGGGCCAATTAAAATTTGAAAGTACCAGTGTTTTGCGGTTATACCATTAGTAAGAGAAAACAAGTGAACACATCACTTAATCCATATTTTTCTGTTAATTGTACTCAATTTTATATGTCTATCTTAGAAGGTAAAAAAGTTAATGGAGGGGAGGAGGGGGAAGAGGGTAATCACTTATGAGAAAGATCCGGTATAGCCTTTAAAATAAATAAATTTCCATCAACCCAAAGCAGTTAAATATTTACAAACCTATACCGATCATCAAAGTGGCTCTAATCCAGTAGTAAGTTGCAAAACTTGTTGTGACGCCTGTTATAATTAGAGTTCACGATTATATCTCCATAACACCCTCACAGTTACACCATATACACATCCGGATTACAGAATGCCCCAGGTCAGCATCCCGTATCAAAACAAGACTAACACTGAAAAGCGATCTAATAAAATATTTAATTTGAGCCGTATTAAGCTTTGGTTTGTTTAAATTCTATTCCTATGAAAGCACGACCGAGTTCTACGTTTACTATGTTTAAAGATAAATAATAGTTAAAAAAACTAAAAAACACGCTTTTATATGCAACCGAACTAAAAATTAGAAAATAATTTTTCATTACAAAAGAGTTTGTCACTTCAGATTAAAAAGCGTGGGGTGCATTTTACTATTTTTTCATAACTTTTCCCTCATAGATATTTGCAAATATAATAATTATAACATTTAATATATTAAGCACCCCACGCTTTTATTCTGAAGTGACAAACTCTTTGTAATGAAAAATTATTTTCTAATTTTTAGGTCGGTTGCATATAAAAGCGTGTTTTTTAGTTTTTAAACTATTATTTATTTTTCATTTTTTAGTTCGATATATCAATTAGTTTTTAAAAATAAATGCTCCAGTTTATTCACTAAAAAATTCCTTCGCCATTTTGTCAAGAGACACAGAGGATCTATAAAGGAATTTATTTATCCTGGCGGTCCTAATCAGGATAACGGGATACTGTTTTTAAATTATTGCAATGTCATCGGTCCTTGATACGCGTGCAAAGTTTCAAAGAAATTGAATCGCTGGAAGTTGGTAAAAATTAGGCTCAAAGATTCCGTTACATAGATAGATAGATAGATAGATAGATAGATAGATAGATAGATAGATAGATAGATAGATAGATAGATAGATAGATAGATAGATAGATAGATAGATAGATAGATAGATAGATAGATAGATAGATAGATAGATAGATAGATAGATAGATAGATAGATAGTTACAACCAAAGCTAATAAAAGCGTGTTAAAAATAAAACACAAATTGTAATTAGGTTAAACTATTTTGATATCAAGCCATCAGATTTATAAGTAGGATAGGGCGGGGCTAGTTGAGCATAGAGGTAAGTTGGGCAATCAAAATATCTCAAAAACTATTGACCGCACGCGAAAGCATTAAATAGCGCAAAGAAGGGGTTGCGCGAGGGAACTGATTGTGCAACCACTAGAGGTGACGCGGCGATCGAGAAAAGTATCCGTGAGCATTGTTTACTTTGTGATTAAAAAGTAAAATAATTGCAAGCCGGAACATTTTATCTGTAATAGTTAAATGTATCCCGTTCTCAATCAGGTAAGTGTTAATCTTAAGTAAATTTATTGCTGTTTTAATGAGTATAAAGATTTTAAATACAACCCTAACCGGTTTTTAATAAATTCACTTTTTTTTTAAATTTCAGGTTGGGGTTAGTTGAGCTACAGTTGCCCAACTAACCCCACGGTTTTAAGTATAAAATGTTTTTTTTATTTTTTAGGGTACGGGCTTATAACAGTAAAACACTAAAGTCTTCTCAAGATTTAAAAGAGTCTGGAACCCGAACTTTATACAAGCAAAAGAAAACGAGCTGACCTATCTAACTTATAAATTTTCTCTGGAAATAGTTCGGCCATACCCAAAGGCTGGTCCAAGAAAAGCTGCAATTTTAACAGATACAGAAGGCATTACAAGAGAAGCAAAATAAAACTGCTTAAAAAGTTTAAAAAACGAAAATGAATTGATAGATATTAAATCCAATAGTTAAGCTAAGCTAGGTACGTTGCTGTTTTATTAATAAGATTTGTTGTTTTGTCACTATAAGCAAATTGTCAAAATGTATTTTTATTGTAAACGTATCTAACATTCAAGCCATGATTTGACTATACTTTCTAAGTGCTCCACTAGCCCCATACCCTTGCTCAACTTACCCCATCTATGGGGTACGTTGGGCATACTTGACTATCTACATTAAAATAGATGTAACTCCTAAATTCGACTTATTACAAAAAAACTACTATGGACACTATTAATAAGGAATAAATTGCTAATCTAGCCCCGCCCTACCCTAAGGTTAAAACTTTGAGGCATCCTGAAATTTTACATTTTTTAAATTTCATATAAAAGAAATCAAAAATAACCTAGTCAAATTATTTAATCTTAAAAAAAATATTTTTGCACTTGAAAAAACCCTAGCGCGTTTGTATTTAGTCTATTAGCCTTGGCGGACAGTTCCAGGCTTAAAAAACGTATATTTAAAGACTTGTTAAATTATTTTATGGGTATAAAACCGGGTGATAGGGCAGGCCATTTTGTTACTTTTTGTTGTCACTATTATCCTCTTAAGCAAAAACCTTTTTGTAAACATTATATGAACAAAAAATAAAATAAAAAATCTTCTTGACCTAATGGCGAATGCGCTATTTTTTTGTATGTGAACACATTTTATTTAAGTTTGCACTTTTTATGTTCCAATACAACTTTTATTTTAAAATAACCTTCTTCCCCCTCCCCACAGAGAAAATCCAAGTTTTGACACTTTACTATTACTTAGACGAGGCAAATGAGGTAAGGTTATTCAATATTTAATAATTATTATTTTTAGTGGCAATATCAAATTTGAGGCGTTGAGACCCAGAGCGGTCCATCCCACAAATTTGAGAAGTGAGAAAATACCTTTGTTTGCTTGTTTTCTAAGTAAACTGCTAATACCTACATCTATACTCTAAAAATACTTTTCATATTTAATAATTAATATTAATGCATATTTATGGATTTTATTAATAAAATAAGTACTCGGTTTATACACTTGAAAAATTTATTTCAAGGGTGTGTAAGGTTGAATTTATACATATGTAATTTATAAATAGATTTGTTATTGCGGAAGCAAATAACCGATCTTTTTTATATTAGAGACATTTTGCACCTCTTAAAATAACAGACGTTTTTGGCCTCCTTATGGTTATCGTTATTAAACATAACGATTACGGCAGCAGTTTTAGACAGAGATTTTGCAGCCTCTTTTAAGAAATTTATCTTGCGTCTGCGCTTTCGACACATAACCATATTTTTGCCTGTGGTTCACCGATTTTAAAGTTAACGAAAAATCCGTATTTACTTTTATTCTTCATAAGATATAAATTGATATTTAAATATATGCAAACACTTCTATTGATTTCGTTTTTTAAAGTAGATGCAAACAATACAGTATAAGCAAAACCCAAAAAATAAGGTTAGGTTTGATAGTAGAATAAAAAGCAAGTGTGCCAAATTGTAATATCTAAATTAATTACTGATTTAGAATATCCGTAAAAGTGCAAGTCCGTTTTAATTTTTTAACACTATTTGATTTTTATTACTGCTATAGATTTTTCGCTAATTAGAGTCTATGTATAAATGATATTGTAATTAATACGGCATGAAAATTTTAACTTTTCTACAATCCGGCAACCACGCAGTTTAACAATAACGATAACGATAACGATAAGCTCTTCGGTATTCATCCGTTATTAAAGGAGTCCGGTATGGTTAATAACGATAACGGATCATGTTTGCATTACTGCGCAGTCTCAGAATAACGTTAACAACAACGGATTTGCAAAATAAGGGGTGTAAAATGTCTCTAATATCAAGAAAACAAAGATATATAATACACGGAGAAAACATTTTTGGTAAATACCAAAAAGCACTTTCTATTAAGAAAATATTAACATTTTTTTCAGAATTTTCGGGTTTATTTTTAACACACGTGTGGTATTTAGCAAAAAAATTTAGGAATGGATTTTTAAAGTTGGTTATTAATTACCTGTTCCTTAAATGAAGCAAATCAACTCATGTTTGAAAATATCTGAGTTAAACCTTTCAAACTAGTGTCAAAACCGCGTTTATTTACTTTATTTAGGTGGCTCGTTGCTATGGGAGAAATTTATTGTTTTAAAACATGGCATTTGCCATTTAATACGTTCAATGGGATTGTTTTAAGACATAATAGCTATTTATGTATCAAGGGCGTTACTAGGACTATAATGCCCTGAAGGCTAGATTTCGACCTGATGGGCATTATAGTCCAGTAAAGCCCGTGGTGCATACAATGCTTTATGTTTTACCCAAAAAGAGTTTTTCAATGACTAATTACATTATTTATTCGCAATATAAAAAATAAGTTGCACCTGTACCTGTATACGTAAGTAGATAATGACTGGTGTTAAGTTTGACTTTGATATTTCTATCAGTTAGTCAGTTGGCATTTTTTATTTAACGATTTGCTCAAAATGGAAGAAATTCTACAAAATATAAGAGATAAGGCCATAAAAGCGACCGAAAATCTTTTGCCAGTTAAATCAAGGCAACAGTATGATCGGGAGTATGGCATATTTGGTATTTGGAAAGATGCGAACGCAATTCTTCAAATAACCGAAACCGTTTTAATGGCATATTTTCAGGAACTGGTAAGTTCATGATTTTATTTTAATAAATATGTTTGTATAAACTTGATCTTTATTGTGAGGGAAATAAAACTGGATAAGCAATAAAATTTCCATATTAGCGCATTAGGGCATTATAAGCGGGCATTATCATAATACCCGCTTATAATGCCCTAAGTGTGATAGCAGGTATTATTGCTACCATAACATATTCCGTTTCTAAGGTATTACAGATCAATAATAGATGGGATAAATAAAATTTTTAGATTTATACGGTCGTAGAAAAATATAGTATGTATCACATGCATAAAGTGTTTTTTTGCTGCTGTCAAACCTCTTATTCGTAAAAAAGTATCGCTTTCTCCACTTGCTACAAATATTTCTATTCTAACTAGAACAAAGCATAAAGAGTTATTGATTTAATTAGTAGGTTTTCTGAATAATCAGCGCAAGCTATTAATGAAAAGTTACAATATTAAACAATAATTAGCTTTAATTACAGTTTACACACCAAAAATTTGCCAAAGTTAGCTAAAAATAAATAATAAACATTAACTTTTGTAGTAAACCAACTTTTAAGTGAACTTTAAAATGTATTTTAAAGTTTAAATGTTGTACAACTAATATAAATATTGGTCGAGTATACAGGGTGTTCATTTAAAAACTTTCCACTCAAGTTATCTTCGAAACGAGACAGATTTGAGAAGATCGCCGAAACACGTCAAGATATTTATTGAGGGGGAACGTTTTTACAAAAATTGGACGGCGCCCCTTTAACCCCTTAACCACCAGGGCCACCACCCCAAAATTCTTAAATAAGAAGGCGGGTCGAGTGATACATCATTTTAAAGCTCCTGACGAGTACTTTATAACCCTAGAATATGAAGTCAATATCTTCACCTATTACAAAATGGCGGTACTTTATAAATTACCCAAATACCTGATTTGGATGGTCATATTTCCGAAACTAATAAAGTTAGATGTACTTAATGTGGTATTTTCTTAAAGCTCATTTAAAGATCTTTTAAATGGTAAAATAATATACAGGGTTCTTAAATAAAAAAATATGTACTTTTCTTCTACCCTGTATATTACTACCAGTATCACCATTAAAAAGACCTTTAAAAGAGCTTTAAGAAAACACCACATTAAGTACATCTAACTTTATTAGTTTCGGAAATATGACCATCCAAGGTTTTCCATTTTAAAATTTAATATGTTTTGTCCTACACTGTATATCCTAAATAAAAGCATTCTGATGAAAGATATGGATTCTACAGAATCTACCCAACAAAACAGTGTTTTTATTTATTTTATACGTTAAAAAATAAAAAAGTTGGGAAGATGCATCTCTATTACGCTTAAAGAATAATTTAAAATTATTTTTCAGATTTGGATGGTCATATTTCCGAAACTAATTGGGATAGACACATCAAATGTAGTATTTTTTGGTGGTGATATAATATTTAGGGTGTTCCATTTAAAAAAATCATAACTATTGTCGTACCCTGTATATCATATGAGATAATAATCATCGGATTACTGATTACAATACTACCGAAATAACCAAACAAGCTGACATTTTAGTTTATACAATAAAAATAATAATGTTAAGGAGGGTGTAAATTTATAATAACATATAATAAGTTTTAGGTTTCTAAAAACCATTTGTAATAATTTATAAAATTTTTCCAGTAAAAAGCACCCCATTTTAAGTTAGATTGGTAAGTTTCAGAATTTTGACCAAAAAATTGATTTCTCTCCCATAGTGCGATGACCAGTTGCATCAAGCGGCATATCATAAAAGAAAATATAGCAAAGGCGGCCGGGAAGTCAAGCATGCCGATTTATTTGCTTAAAACTTTTTGTGATTTTTTTTCTTATCAAAGAGTTGTTCCTTTTATACGTCATCCTGGTTTTTTGATATTTATTAAATCAACATATTTAATCTCTACTACCCCTGTGAGCTACCGCCAACGAAAATTGTTGTAAGGAAAAAAGTTGGGCGTCACGTCAAAATAAAGCTACTCACGAAAAATTAGTAATTAGTAATGACTTGGAAAAATGGTCCAGGGATCCCTAACTCTAATAATTTCTTCGCAAGACGCCACTAGGTAACTCAAAATTTTGGGTGATAATAAAATGAATTCCAAATGATTTTGTATAAAAAAGAATAGTCTTATTTAAACCGATGTCGATGTTGGCTTGTGCATGAATTTATTAAATTTTATTTTTATCTTAACTTTGGTAAATATTTTTTGGCACCTACGGTCATAACAGCAACTAGTTTAAGCAAAATATAATTACAATTTAATTAAACGAGACCATTTAAAAAGAATGTTGTTATGATAAAGTAATGTTTTCTATTAATTTAAACATTTATATTGATTACTTTTATAATAGGCGGATGTTGCAACATAATGGTTGTGCTGCAAAAAATAAAATTAATAAGTTCAGATAAATAAAACATGTATAAAAAGGTATTTTGGGAAATTTTTATAAGGCCGTGGAAAAAATATAGTATGTAATACATGCATAAAGTGTATTTTTTTACTCATGGGATTGCCGCACTCTCACAGGTAATTTAATTTTATACATTAAAAAATAAAAATAAATAATAAGAGCTTTTGTCGTGTTTCCGATGCAGTCTCGCGAAGTCTCGCTACTTTTGTCAAAGATTTTTTTACCTTTTTCTTTATCAGTTTTTGTACTTACAATTGCCTTTCTACTTTTTGCTACTTCTGAGTGTAAGGACAGATACAAGATTTTTTATAATTTACAAGGTTTTCCATTTTAAATTTTAATATGTTTTGTCCTACACTGTATATCTTAAAAGATAAAAGCATTCTGATGAAAGATATGGATTCCACAGAATCTACCCAACAAAACAGTGTTTTTATTTATTTTATACGTTAAA
Source organism: Listronotus bonariensis (assembly GCA_014170235.1). Classification (NCBI taxonomy): domain Eukaryota; kingdom Metazoa; phylum Arthropoda; class Insecta; order Coleoptera; family Curculionidae; genus Listronotus; species Listronotus bonariensis. The sequence continues at coordinate 655 of JACEGR010011517.1, read as the reverse complement.
AAATTTAAAAAAGTTGGGAAGATGTATCTCTATTACGCTTCTAAGAATAATTTAAAATTATTTTTATATTTGAATGGTCATTTTTCCGAAACTAATTCAGATAGACACATCAAATGTAATTTTTTTAAAGTATTTAAAAAGATTTTTTTCGTGGTGATATATTATTCAGGATATTCCATTTAAAAAATCGTACCTATTGTCGTATCTTGTATATCATAATATGAGATAATAATCATCGGATTACTGATTAGAATACTACCGAATTAACCAAACAAGCTGACATTTTAGTTTATTTTGTACAATAAGAAATAACAATGTTAAGGGGGTGTAAATTTATAATAACATATAATAAGTTTTAGGTTTCCAAAAAGCATTTATAATAATTTATAATATTTTTCCAGTAAAAAGCACCTCATTTTAAGTTAGATTGGTTGTTGGAAGTTTAAGAATTTTGACCAAAAAATTAATTTCTATCCCATAGTGCGATGACCAGCTGCATCAACCGGCATATCATAAAAGAAATATAGCAAAGGCGGCCGCGAAGACAAGCATGCCGATTTATTTGCTTTAAACTTTTTTGTGTCTTTTTTTCTTATCAAAGAGCACCGAATTTACATTTTTAAACTGTTCCTTCTATACCTCTGTTTCTTTTACA
>JACEGR010011516.1:0-14687 GCA_014170235.1 Listronotus bonariensis | reverse complement strand
TCCTGACTATTCCAGCCAAAATCGGGACGTGTGGGCACAAAACCATAGAACCGATACAAAACATTAAAATCTGCGACAAAGCACAATATAGAAACTGCGAACTTTTATTGTGCTTTTGTCGCAGATTTTAATGGTAGATATATCATTTCCGTTTCTATGGGGTTGTATATTGTTTTTTCGACACGGTTGGCAACTACATATTGACATTAATAGTTTTTAATGTTCATTTTTTATGTTTAATAGATTAAAAAAGTAGAGGTGGACAGCTGCCCCCTCCCGCTTCATCATCGGCTGCACCCATGTGTACATGTTGTACAATAAAATAAGAAGTTTATTTTAATCGGTTCCTGCATTCAAATCGGACAATTACAGTTAATATACGCTGAATCGTCCAAAATATCACTGAAAATATTTAAACTGCGATTTAAGGAGCGTCTGCCTTGGGCTCATATATACATACATACCTACATGTTAAAATTATTAGCTTTCCAACTTAAAAAGGATCCAAGTTACCATTATTTTTAAGACATTTAACAATTTTACCGATTTTTTCTTAGCGAAATTGTACATAGCCCTCAGTCCCAGCTTTACATTTTTAAACAAAAATTAAGCTTTTTTATAACATCGGAAGTGGATTTATTTTTGCCCGACCTACAACTTTTTTCGAAAATTCCAAAAAATATGTTTAGCGCGTGGGCCAGGGCGACTCTTGATTTTGTAGGCCAGTATAACCATAAAATTTTACTAGATACTATTTATTTAGCAACTGTGTTAAAATTGCCGCTTATTTTTATATAAACTACATAAACCCGAGCATGGATTTCACAGTTTGAGGCTGTAAGTCTTCCTTAAACCCTCAATATATTTTTAGGTCAATTACTATATTTATTATGTGTGTATTGTAAAATTATATACGTTTAGTTTCTTTTTATTAATACATCGCTAAATTAAGAAATGTCCCATTTCTAAGAATTTTCAAAGATAAAGAACTTAAACGTTACGCCGAAATAAATCCACTAACGAAGTTTCAAAGGACTGGGAACTATAACCACCAATCAGGAATCGATTAAGAAAAAAAAAACATTTTGTTTGTCCTTTTGCCACTATGGCTTATAAATTACAATTAAATTAATGCTTTTTACGCTTAAAAAAACACATGCAGTCGAATGAATAAAGTGTAGCAAATGTTTTGACTTTAACTCCGTCTCTTTTTAAAGCTTCAATATTCATATGAGCCATTATAATTAGTTATTATCTATTTTGCTCCTGGGTATCAAAATCGTTTGTGGGCTCTACAAAGGCAAAGGATTAAATCTACTATACTATCTACTATTTCAAATCAAGTACTTGTAGCGCCATCTATTCGGAACAGTTTTGCAATAAAATATCTCAAAATGTGGAATAGTTTCCAAAAATGTGAACAATTTTAACTGTACCTAACTTATAAAACTTGTTTACCACATTTTTGCAACTATTACCCATTTTGAACGAACCATTGGCCCATTCTTCTGGTCTTGTTAAGACTTTATTTTGTTGTGTTCATGATTTCAACCGAGGCAATGAACTTTATAGATTGAAAGCTTTGTATTGTAAGTAACTAATATTGAATATTTCATTATTTTTTTTTTAAAGCAATAATAACTTTATTATATTATGTTAGAGCAGAATATTCTTCATAATGTATAAAAGTAAATACATTAAAAAAACAAACTTTAAAATTTTATACTGGAGAAAGCCAAATAATACTTTTTAAAATAATCTTAAAACAATAAAACATAAAAAACTAGAATTATTGTAAAATATCGTCGAGCGAGAAAATGGCGCTCCAGCATTTTTAGAATAATACTTGTGTTTTTCGTTTTTAATTGTTTTAAATTTATTTCAAAAATGTTTTGCCTTTATAGGCATATGTGCTTTATAAGAGTGTGTTCTTTAAAACTGTATTTATTTTCTACTTTAAAGTTTAATTTCCTGATAAAAAAAAAACTATGCTTTTTATTTTTAGTGTGGACGGGATTACCACGATTGGTGAATCCGACGCGAGGTCAGCAAAAGTGTCGTTTAGTCGTCTCGATCCAACAAAAACAGTTTAGATGTTGAAATATTTAACAGTAATAAGCCACTTGTACTTAGTCCAAAGAAAAGTAACATACAAACATAGAAGTAAAGCGTGTTAAAAATTTAAAAATATGCTTGTAGTGACACCTAGTGTCAAACATTAAAAACAGTCATGAGACATTTTGGCCGGCTATTCCTGCCTATCTTATGCAAATTGTTTCTTTCTAACAACTTGACATAACATCTTCTTATGTCTTAGAAATAAAAAAAAAGAAAACAAGTGGCTTTATTAATTCTAACTATATTGCCTACTTTCTTAATAAGACAGAAAACATTTTATAAAAAAAATGTACAATATGATGATTGTGGAAAGGAACTGCGTTAGACTATAGTCTGACCATAATGTATGCCGTAATAGAATCTTCTTATTAAATTTATATAAAAGAAAAGAATTGGATTACTATTTACAAAAAAGTTTAGGTAAGAAAATATTTTAAAATCACTTAATTAATAAATAAGTAATCGATCATATAAAATTAGAATCGAGTTATTAAGAACCAAATCTAAATTAATAAAAAAATCCTAAAATGATTAAAATATATAAGTATGACTATGTAGCCTACTACTTAGTTTATAAATTATCAAAGAGATGTGAGAAAAAAAGGAATTAAGTCAAAATTTAAATAAATCAAATAATTAAAGAAATCCATACTTGATTGCTTTAAATTAACCCTAAAATACATCAGTTTACTTATAAATAGGATTCAATAAAAAAAACAATCAATCAAATAAATCAATAGTTGATTGCTCTTGAATTAGCACTGAAATAAATAATTTCAACAACCTAAAATATTAGAAAGCATCCACAACCAACGCGTTGTGATCACTTTGAGTTTTACAAAATTGAATTTACAGCAGGTTTATATAATACGTAATTAAAAAAATAAAATATAAGTAAGTGTTGAAAACTAAGGTTAAAAAAGAAGTAATTGCTACTACGCAACCAAGTTTTCCTGATGAATGAAAGAAGCTTGTTATAATCCCCGGTACTCTTTGACCCAAAACAAAAACCATATAATTACCATCTTATCGGGTTGTCTGTGAATATGAAAATTTGCTTATCGTCCGGCAGAGCCACGCTCTAGATGTTCGAGCTGGAAAAACCAAGGGAAAAATCCTTCTGGATGTTTATCTATGACTTAAAATGGGTTAAGATTAATTATATAGATATATAGCCGAGCCACGCTCTAGATTTTCAAGCTGTTTTCTGTTACTTAAGTCCCAAATAAATCGGTTTTAGTGCAACCCCAAACCTTACAAAAAGGTACGAAATTAAAACACCAAGCGAAAAGGTTGCATTAAACTATTTTAAGCACTAGCCTGATCCCGTAAAATTGCAGATTTAAATCCAAAGGACCAGGGCCTAATTTAACAGAAAACTGGCTTCACTCCTAAGACTTCATGTGGAAAAGAAGAACCCTCGTGCAAATTTTGAAAAGTTTACAACGAACATTGCAAAATGAAGTAAAAGTAGTACTGGGTACGGCACGTCGATAACGTAACTTTGTGGTACTTTGGCTTCTTGACAAAAATTGGCCTGACTGTACGTATTATCTATTGAATAAATACAAATTATATAATTACTCGGCAAATAACGTTATTGGTAATCAATATTAATCCTTATTTATAACTTGCAAAACAATTAAGTGACGTCCAATCGACCAAATCGATAGAAAACACCTTATTGGCGATCCGCCGGGCGCTACCTGGCGACCAGTAGCAACAAACAAAATATCGATCAAAAAGAGATCGTTGGCAGGGACCGGCAAAACAGCTGACTTGTGACAGCAAATGACCAAGAGTTTTTGACGATAAAAAATACTTTTAACGAGATGTAAACAAACCCTATAATTGATGTAAAGAATTTTCACAGAGGAAAAAATGCATGGAAGTTGTACTCCACACTCGTGCAATCCGATAAACAAGTCATCCATAGCAAGATATTAAAAAAAAAAACGTACCCAATTTATGAGGTATGCAAACAATAATCTACTCAATAACCAACATTTTCTGGCTATTTTAGACCTAGAACATTTTAATCCAATTCAAAACAAAATGGCACTGGTGGCAGTCTAGACAGATGCATTTAAAATTGTAGCGAAACATAACAGGTAGTAATGACATTTGATCGAGAACCTTATCTTGCAACGGAACCAAAATTAGAGGTATGCTATATGCCTAAAATTTGCAGCTATTACCCGGTCACACGTAGTGTTTCTTATATATTGCAAGATATACTTTTCCTAATTTTTCTTTTCTATAAATTTAACTAAGATATAGAATAAAATTAGATTTAAAATAGTATTTCAAATGGTGCATGCGCCAGAATATTAGTTAACCAAAATAAACCGTTACAACCCTCCCCCGTTTCTTCAGTAAAAGGAAAATTTCCAAAAAGGTTTTTCGACGATAAGCCGTCGATACAAATACTGAGCAATTTATTAAAAGCAAAGCAAAATAAAACTTGGATGGTATCCAGGAACCAAACCATCGAAAGCAATAGTTCACATAACACCAAATTTGGTGCATCAATGGCAACATCCCTTATATAAATAAATAGAGTACCAAAACTGATCCCTCCGTTAAAATTTCCCAGAGACCTCCCAAAAAACGAGAGCAGCGTCTTCCGAGAACTCAACATGGTGGATGTTCTGAAAAAAATATATAGTTGTTAATGTTAAGCAGACTCCGACTAGCATTTCGTAACTTCTAATAAGGCTTAGAGGAACCTCGTGTTCTAGCCTCATACTAAACCCTTAAAAGATACTGTAAATGGCGAAAAAATAGGAAAAAAAAGAAAGAAAGAAAAATAAAACATAAACCTAAGCAGGTATGAAAAATCAAAAGGAAGCCCAAATTTTCCGTCCTCTATATGAGAGCACACTTTAGCATGTTTTAAACTAAAAGTATCAGAAAGTACTGAGAAAAGAGTATTAAAACAAACAAAAATAGGGTACCCCTAAGGATGGTAATGCCCTGAACAATAAAATAAATGTAACCAAAATACATATTTGAAGAAAAAAAAAGTTAAGGTAATTATAAAGTTCACCAGTTACTTCAACCAACCTATTGTCAATAAAAGAAATCGTCAAACATTTTCTTTAATAATTGAGAAACTACGAAAATATTAACTATTAAGAAAAATGTATCAATAAATTACCAAAAAAAAGAAAGAAAATAAATCGCCTGGACATGGCCAACGCGGTGACGTAAAACATCAGACCTAAGATAACTGAAGGTTAATCTTAGGACAGCACTCAGTGGGTTCTTACCACAACCAGTACTTTGTGCAGAAATTTCTTCCCAGAATGGAATAATGACTACAAATGTGTTTCGCGCCACACCTATAACCTACACCCATTAAGGTTGCCCTTCCTGCAGGGCAAAAAAAAAAGATTATAAAAAAGTTAAAAAAAAGTGTTATTTATTATGTAACGCAAATAACTAAAATAAGGTTCAGGAATTTAAAATTCACCTCGTTGTTAGATTGAAATTGGTTTTATAATCATAGAATTACAGGTTTAAGATTTTCAACGTGCCATACGCCTCTAGTTTGGCCATTCGAATCTTCCAACTCATCTCGTCTCGTGTTTTGCAGTACGAATCGCATAAGCGATAGAAGCTAAATTTTCATCCCAAGTTTCGTAGTCATTTTGGTTCATATAAGTTCTTATCATGGTCTTCACTACCCTTTCCACTGGGTCTGCTCTGGGGTTATAGACGGCAGTATAGAAGATTTTTACTTTATATTCATCACACAGTCCTTGAAATTCTTTGTATTTCATTGGTATTCCATTGTCACACATCAGATTTTGGGAAGCCTTTCCAATATGTTTTAAAAACTCCGACATGTCTTCTTTCTTTATCTTTGGGAACAACTATTTTCCAACAATCTGCTGATAAAACTGACAGTGCGCTCTTGACATATTTATAAAGAAAACCGTTTTCTACTCTCAACGAAGAATACTTTCTTGGATTCTGCTCCAGTTTTTAAAACATCTCTAAATACTACTTGTCGATAAAATCAATAAAAGACATATCTCCAGCATCAATAGGCTCTGCAATTACTGGAACGCTCCTTGAGAGAAAATCTGGGATTATTTGGTCTTTACCCTTTCTATGAATAAGTTCAAAATCATACGGTTGTAGTCTTAATGCCCATCGGGACAATTGTCCTTGCGGATCTTTAAGACGATGAAGCCAAAGGAGAGAATGGTGATCAGTTATGACTTTAAAATAAGTGTGTTCTAGGTAGTGACGCAATTTCTCGACGCTCCATATAACAGCTCAACATTCTTTTTCCGTAACAGTGAGTTTTTGCTCTTCTTCAGTTAGCGAGCGAGACAAGTAACAAATTACTTTTCGCCATCGCCGAATTCTTGTGATAGAACTGCGCCAATTCCAAATAAAGAAACATTGGTTTGCAAAGTACGATCAAAATCAGGGCAAGACAAAATAGGTGCAGTAACTAAATGTTCATTAATGTGTTTAATAGATTGTTAGCTTACTTGTATTCTTCTTAATGAGGTTGAAAAATTGGGGACGAATCTCCGATACCAAGAAGCGGTACCCCTAAATCTGCGGATTTCTGTGACACTTCTGGGAGTAGGAATGTTTACTATTGCTTTGATCTTTTCGGGATCTGGTCTTAATCCATTACAGTCTACAACATAGCCTAGGTATTTAAGCTCTGGTAGGCAAAATTTGCATTTTTTCAGGAAATTACTTATCCTGCTTCGCAAAGTCTGTCAAGCATGGGGCCAAGTAAACGAAGATGTTCTTCAAAACTTTTACTTATTAAAATCACATCATCCAGATATACCATAATTTTTTGTTTGAGATCAGCACCCAATACCCCACAATTATTTGCCAAGTAGCAGGGTCATTGGTCAATACGTCAAAACGGAAATAAACCTCTACCGGGAACAGTGAATGCGGTAATTTCTTTAGATTCTTCGCTAACTGGCAGATATTTATTTTAATATTCGTACTTTTTAATTAAAGTGTATGTGTTCCAAACTACACACTAGACCAGAGATTTGACGTATAATTCCCACCAAGTTCCAGAAGTCGGCAAGTAAGGTTTAAGAAAATAATTGGAAATAATTCCCCACTGTCGTAATGTTATACGAAAAAAATCTCTCTTTTTGACAGTTAAGAGAATACCTCCCGCTGCTTTTCATATCATTCACCGGAACCGTCTCCAGTGACGTGTTTCAACTAACTTTACTATAGGACTTAACAAACTGGCTGTCCCGGGTCCACAGTCAATAGCACAAAAACAAGAGGATGGTATAAGAACAACTTTGTTATTCGACGGTAAGATACACGGAAAAAATATCCGCTATATTCAGGTAATAATATTGAATGAATGTAAGCTTTACATTTATATATCTGCAATAAAAACTAATCTTGTTCGAGAAAACATATATTCCCTCACTTAATATTAAATATTTATTTAATTAAATTTGATATTTTATTTGAATAAGTATAGGGGCCAAATATTTTAGTTTTCTTTTTAAATAAAACAAACTAAGCTTTATGTAAGTTTAGTAATCTTTATTAAAAATTATAATTGCAGATTTACTTAAGATTAACTAAACTTGGAATAAGTATAAGAATTATTGCTTTACGTATATGCAATTTTCAGGTATAATCTAAATTAGCTTTAATTAAGAATAGTTTTTTTATACAAACACTATTTTTGCCCACATTCAAAACTCGATTAGTTTAAACTAAGCGTATTAATTATTATTGCAAATAGTTGTATATCTTAGAATCAATTTAAAGTGCCGGCCGGATATCACATGGATTGACATAAAATAAATTACAGCCAAAAAAATAAAGTGTTTCACATCTTGAGACTGCTAAAAGACTTTTAAGTACCAACATATTTATACTAATATATAAAAGAGGTAAAGTTTGTAACTGTGTGTTTGTTTGTTTGTAGCCGCTAATTTTCGAAGGTACTGAAACTACCATAATTTTTACAATTAAAATGTTACCCTATTTAGGAGTGTTATAGGCTTTATTTTCTATGAATAATTAAAAAGTTCAGATATTAACGCCCAACGAAGTGGGAACAGTTTAGCTATCTTCGATAAACTATAACTAAAATTCGATATTGACGTTTACTATTCTCAAGCAGATTTCATTGCGGTTTTTTAAATACATACAGTGATTTATGAGGAAAGGTTTATATGTATAATAATATCAAAAAAAAAATCATATACTGAAGTGTTTAAAAAGTTTACATTTAAAATTCGATATTGACGTTACTATTGCAATTGAAAAAAAAGTGTTTATGGAAATTGTGCACAGATATCTATGTTTAAAAAAAAATTGAATTGCCACACAGGGTGGGACAAAACGATGGTTTATTAAAAAACCCTTAAAACTAAAATGTATTTTAACTATATTAATATACCAATTGCTTAAATATAAAGATTTGCAAAATAATTATTAGTATTTAAAAAATATTATAGTAAGAGTACCAACATTTTTTTATTAGGTTTTCAACGGATTTTAAATGCGTTTCTTTTAATAGATAGAGTGATTCAAGAGGAAGGTTTATATGTATATAATAATATCCAAAATCTTTACGGTATAGGAAAGGGAATTGTTTTACTTCGAATTTAACGCTTGCGAAGCCGCGGGCAAAAGCTAGTTTTTAATAATTTTACTTTTCCGGTATAATTGAAAGAGCCAGATTTACCAAAATAGTAGAGTCCCATAAGTCTTTCACCAGTCTTAGTATGTGACACAATTTTTAAAATTTTCTTGACTCCATTGTATTTTTTGTCAATTGATGTCATTACGAAAGGAAGCCCTGAATTTTATTTAAGATATGAAACCAGTTGAAAAATAATTATTTGAGGTAAACACAAGAAAAAAAAACACATAATTTAATAACAATATTGCCTTAAATTTAAAAAAAATACTAAAAGTTTAACAAATCCTATATTTTATTTTTCTAAAATATTAAAACAAATAAATTATTACAATTTATAGGATATAATAAACTGGATACTACTCTTGCTTTATAAGACCTTCTTCGAACATTTTTCATATTTTCAACAAGTTTTAAGTGTTAAAGACAGATAGAAAATCTTTTGTGTCAGGCACCTGAAATGAAAAAATGGTTAAAGTGCAATTTATTTTGTTTTTATTTTAATGGTAACTACCTACGGCAAGACCTTATTAAAAAACGTTAAAACATACCAAGTTTTGTTCCCTGTACAAACTGAAAATACGAATACTTTTGAAAAAATTAAAAAATAAAACACCAATAGATTTTAAAACTAGTCTTACAATAAAACAAAAGCCATGCTTTATAAAACAAACAGAAATATGCTTAAAAAATATCATGGAAGAAGCTTAGATTGAAAAAAATATTTGTTTTTTCAAAACGCCCTTTATAATGTTTTTTTTATATTTTTGACATCCCACGAAGACATATGCCTAAATACCGAGAGTACCGCGGGTGTCGGGTTATTAGAAGTTTAACCCATAATAATACTTCTTTAAATCTTAAGAATACCTATTTATACACGTCTAGCCTTTTTAAAGGTTTAAAGGCATACAACACTAGAAGGCACAGATAAGACAAAGAGAGGCCTGCATGAAAACATTTCTAGTAAGAAATATCGTGCTCGTTTTTGGTTGCTTAGACCGTATGCTTTCCACGCCTTAGTAAAAATTTCGCATTGAACCTTTTAAAGTGGCTAGACGTGTATATAAAAAATATCATCCATCAAATCCCTAATCTAAAATCTTAGAAATAATTGTAAAAATCGACTTGTCTTCTTTCAAAGTAAAAACAATTAACGTATCTATGTCTTAGGTAAATTTTTTAAATTTATTTATCATAGGTACCCATCTCAAAAACTAATATGAAAAAAAAAAACTCTAAAAAAAAATGTTAAAATTAACAAAACATTTCTTGCTCGTAAGAAAGAAGACGCCCTAATATTAAGGCATAGTAAAAACAAGATCAGTACTGTTTTAGGTTATGGAAATTATTGAGCGTACCTGTTATGTACCTAAATTAAATCAGAAGTGAGGTAATATATACAAAAATTTATTATCTACTTACTTACCTACCTTAAATTATATGGATTAAATAGCTCACATTCCATTCTACAACCAAATTTTCAATTTTCAATATCAAATCAATAAACACCCAACATTTACAACGACTAGAAGAAAGACACGGCATCTACACGAAAAAAATGGCTGGCCAAATCCCGTTTGCTATGGGGCAGAACCGGAGCCACCGCATGTTCTTTCCGCACTTATAAGTAGAACTAATTTTTATCCAAGTATAGCTAATATAAGGTCGATAATTTAGTGGCTTTGAGTAAAAAGTTACACTTGGGTAAATCTTTTAGACAATTGATTAAAGCAAGCAAAAGTACTATTACGACAACTGCAAAAGTAATTGAAATAATATGAGTTTAAGAGTTATTTGAAAATATTTTTTTATGCAAAACTTAAGTAGTTCTTAATTAGATATCAAGCTACCCTAATTAAACAAAAACTTGTTTCGAATCTCAAAGCAACATGTTTTTAAAAACAAGATTAGGTTTTTGTCTCCATATTGTTATTGTGGGCTCAAATGGAGTTACAGGTGAAATAAGATAATTTCGTCAAGGGTGGTTTTAGTTTTCATACAAACTAGATTTTTTGTGTATAATCTTACCGTTGATACCGTTCTGAAAAATGATTATTCCGGTAAATTGGCATTGTGTTTTACCGGAAGTCAGCAAAGTAAGATTTAAAAATATAATAATTGGAAATCATGTAGCCGCGGGCCTAGTGTTAAACAACCTTTTTATGAGTAGAATGAAATTTGCAAGAAAATGCAACTAAAGAAGTTAGAAAATAATTATAAAACGCATTTTACAATTATTTAATAAATTTACAATATGGGAATTATTTCATCTTTTTTTATGAAATGTTAAAAAGAAAAAATTATAGCAAGCCTTCTTAGAATTTCTTTCACTCTCATGAAAGATCTATGTTAATATGTTGTTGTCACAAGGAAAATGTAGCATTCAATGAATTCAACACATAGCAGCACACCGACCAGATCTATTTTTTTATTTTCCACTTTTAAGAGAAGAGAAAAATTTAAAAGTTATTATTAAGTTGGTTTGTTACTTTTTAATTTGGATTTGAGAGTTTGGGTAAAAAGATGTTTTTTTGTATTGAATACATTTTAAGTGGTACTGTGGTTTTAACTGTTTATGGTTTTAGCTGTATTTTAACCCAATATACGACTCTGGATCTCTATTATAAACAATAAATAAGTGCAGGTCAGGAGGCTAGAGCGTGTCAGCATAAGTCTTATGGAGTATAATGCAGATCTTGCAGGATTTCAAATTTGGTAGTTAAAATATTACCAATATTGCAATAAGGTATAAAAAAGCATAAGGAAAAAACATATAACTGTTTAGGTAGATCAGTGAAAAAAAAACTTTGAATTATCCAGTTTTGCCATATATTATTATTATTTTGGGTCTTCGAGGATGAAAGGTTGACAAAAATGGAATAGAAAAAAAACCTTCATCTTAGGAGGGTGAAGTTTTGAAGTTTCTTTTAGAGTAAACAGATATCCTTACCCTTTCCTTCCGACTCCACAGCAGTTTTATTGATCCAACTTCTTTTAAATCGGATAGGTCAAATGTTTCTTTTAGAAAAAGAAATTAGGTTTTATCTAGAAAAAAAAACTCTCGGTCTCTGGTGTAATTGTTTTACGGCGCATCATTTGCCGCTGGAAAAAGCATTGAGTACGGAGTTGAATTTAAATGCCTAAATATCATTATTATTGTGGCAACCGTTCAAAAGCTATTAATGAAATACATTTTTTATATTCTAACTTTAAACCTCAATAACTCCCTAAGGAAGCGCGATAGAACTTCTTTTTTATATGAAGTACTAACATTATTTTGGCTCACTCTACCACCCCTATCATTTTTGACTCTCACCTTTCCGGACACCCTGTATATTTCAGCAAGCTACATTTTTGCTACTTTAATTAAAGCTTAGGTATTACCCTAAGTCCTGAAAATTATAACCATACAAAAGCTCTTTAGTTAAGTCCATTAACATTACAATATTGATCATAATGTTGATATAGTAATACTGATAATAAGATTGAATATCAGTCACAACTAAGTCCATTGAGCAGTAAAAGTAAATGACTTAATTACCATAATGTCATGGACTAACAGCGGTAACTAGACGACTTTAATAACCACACTACTGATGCCAATTAATGGTCGCTAACATATAAGATATTTTTCGGTTATTAAACCGACTTAGTTATAGTAACTAATTTGGAAGTAGAAAGTCAACTTTAATTATGGCATTAACTGATCTTATCTGTCCCCTATTTAACTGAGATAATTTAGTTATGATTATTAAAACTTTAATTATGGTCGCTAAAAATTTCTCTCAGTGTATATGTCTGATGTTATGAAATCTATATAAAAAGAAGTCAAAACTTTTAAAGTATTAGGTGTAAATGAGATTTAGTATAAATCGGCATGAGAAAGAAAAAGTTGTTAAAAATAATTGCAAAATATAATTTATTGTGGCTATTTACGGCATAATAAACCATAGTAGCAAAATTATTGCCCAGCAATTTGCATTGTAAAATTTATTTTTTATTTTTGGGGTAATTTCACAAGTGCATTAAAATTATCGATAATTTTGCTTAAAAGCGTATTGCCTAAAAGCTACTAGAGTAATTTTTATATTTTTGTGAAAGAGCCCAACTCCGAAGGGGTAAGACTCTTTCGCCAAAATGTAAAAATGAATGAGAGTAATTTTTAAAAGGCAATACACTTAAAAAATAAATTATCTGATTATTCTAAAGCACGAGTGTAATTTAGGGAGAAAATTATTCGAAGAAAGTGAAATATTTAATGAAAGAATAATAATTTTCTAAACAATTACTGTTTGTTATGAATGTATTTTTGGCTCAGTTTTATTAATAGCTTTTTAATTGACTTTACAGATTTAGTGCCAAAACGAGACATTTTTATACAAAAATATATGACATGCCAAACTGACATATTAAATAAATAAGGCTGTTGTTAGAATGTGGTTGTTAAATTAAAAAATTAAAGACATGACTGTGCCATTTTCAATTATTACTATGCAATTATCGCTATAATCTCGCAATATTTGTCGGGTAGACAAATAGATAAGTGTAATTTTTATTTTAATTGGTTATTTTAAATTGGTATCGTCATACTTTTAAATTCTGCATTAAGAGCAACTCTAGTCTGAAAAATTGTTAACTTTAGGTTTTAATTTATATTTGTAAAATACCAGTCGGTTTTAGATTTATTTGTAGTCGTTGTTATTAAAAATAAAAAACCAAATAAAAAACAAATTAAATCTTTGCCAAATACTTTAATTCTGTATTATTGATTATAAAATTAACGAGTCCATTCGATCCGATTTATTATACTACTTATTTAAGACAAGAGTTATCCAACACCAGTAATTACCAGGTCAATAAAACATGCATCCTTTAAACCAAAGAAAAACCCAAACCTTTTAATAACGGAATTTTGTTATTGTTGGGTACATAAATGTACAAAAAAATATCTGTTATTGACAAGAAAACTATTTCCAGCATTTTCTCTCAATATATTAAAAAAAATAAAGGTTGATTTAGAAATGCATTTTACTCTTCAAACATGTTTAATGGCCGATAAAAAAATACGTATTTTTTATATTTTGATGTAATACAACATATCGCGGTTCATTAAAATCAGCAAGGGCACCTACCTTTTTTGTGAACAAGAAATTACCTCCACCTCCTAAAAGATTTTGCATTTTTGGTAACAATCTGGGTAATGTTTGTTATTTATACTATTTTGTATGGAGAATATATATATATATATATATATATATATATATATATATATATATATATATATATATATATATATATATATATATATATCTATCATACGATGACTGCAAACACCCTGTATAATCTATTTATATGTACAGGCTGCTAAGAAAGTACTATACTACACATTACGTAAGTCCGATGTTCAATTGTTTTTTTATTTCACTTTACCATGTGAATTAGCCTAAAGAAATACAATATTATGCTTCTTTAAACAAAGTAATATCTCTTATCTGTTAAGATAAGAAACTAAGCAGTAGTGCCGAAATAAATTTAAACACCCCGTATAGCCTAATTAAATATACCTACTGTTTTTTTTACTTTTAAAGAGATGGTTAAAAAAATTCAAATTGAGCAGCTACGCTAGGCAGGGTCAAAATAGGTGTCAGTTCTTAGTTTCTTTATTATAAATGAAAATACAAAATTGTTTAAATTAGCTTTTAAATTCTTTTTAAGTACAAAGATTGAAGAAAACAATTAACAATCGTGTTTTTAAGTTACAAAGAAAAATATATGTTTTTGTTTTAATGTAATTCCCTCTATATATTTTATTTCCGTCCGATCCTTCGGAGTTTGATATTAAAAAATATTGTTATATGGAACATTCTGTGTATTTATTCACATTTAAAAAAGGTAT
>JACEGR010011515.1:0-14688 GCA_014170235.1 Listronotus bonariensis | reverse complement strand
TTGCTAAAATCAAAGTCGATTGATTAGATAAGGTCACGACATTCGCCATATTGACTAGCGCGGCTGTGACGTCAAGTCGGGCCATTTTCGGCCATGTTTGATTTTAGGCAGATCAGTGGCGTAGAATTAAGGAGAAAACAAAAAAGAACCGTATGTTACAAACAAAATTTATTGGATTATTTTAATAGGCATAACTTGAAACAAAACCATAAATGTGGTTTAATTATTGAAAATTAAAAACTATCAAAGAGACAACAAGACGATGAGGTACCTGGCAGAGCAAAACATTTTCCATACTTCCGTAATTCAAAAACCATTTTAAGAACTTTGTATACAGGGTGTCCGCTAATGAATGGTACACAGAAAAACCTCAGATTCCTTATGCCAAAATATTAAGATTTAACCAAACATACCTAATATCCAAAAGTTTATAATAAGGAAGATACAGGGGGTGTCATAGTAAAAAAAAGTAAATTTATTTCGATAATTGTTCCCTCCTTTTTAAATATCTTAATAAAACGGTATCCAGGGGTTTTTAAACATTAGCTTTTCAGATCTAATATTAATTTTTGTGTGTAGACTAGAGGGCGATGGGTACACTATTTAAAATTCTCTAAAAATACCCAATTTTTGTTACTACTCTGAATGTATGTAAACTAGTAAGCTTCTCTATGCTTTCTGCACAAAAAAGGATACTTAGTAAGAATCGGTCTTGACAACCGTTTTTAAGGTATTCACGTTTTAGTTGTTCAGTGCACCCGAAAGTATGTATGTACCTTCAATAACATCGTATTAGCTATAATTACAACTGCTCAGATATAAATAGCTGATATCTAAAAACTCCTGGATACCGAGTTTTATTAAAATGTTTAAAACATATCAGAAATGATAGAAATGCATGAATAAAAATATTTATATCCCTTTAACACCCCGTATCTTCCTTATCATTAAGTTTTGGATATAGGTATGTTTGTTTAAATCCTAAATGTGTATTTTCTCATAAGAAATCTGAGGTTTTTTGTGTACCATTAATTAGCGGACACTCATCTGTATCATATGTATATAAAAACACGAATGACTGAAAACTATTCGAGAGTTCGAGTCCGAACCTATAATATGTGAAGTCTCTAAAATAACCAAAAACATTAACAACTTTAAATCCTTGCAAAATATTGAACCAAAAGGAAAATGGCAAATTTCCACAGTTTTTAGCAAACAAAGCTTCGACAAGGCACGACTCTGTCATCAGCTGATAATGCTACCAACTTTGAACAGAACTGCCAACCGAAATCGTAATTCTCACACCTTCACGTCCCTGACAAAAGCTATCCCGGTCTTGCTTATGTCTAACCCCTTCTCATAAAGAAACTCTGGCTAAAAACCAACTCCATCACGGGTGAATGATCTTCCCCAGTGCTTATAAACTCATTAGCTTTAGGAATTAGGTTTAGTTTACACTTGAGAACGAACAGAGATAGTACTCTCCGAAACGTTGTATGAATAAATTAATAAAGACAATGGAATTCCGAAATTCTTCTTTTAATATAACAAACTTACATATTTGTAGCTAAAAAATCAAAAGTTCAATTCTTATTAACTTAAATTAGGTTCTAAAGCCTTGTTCGGACACGGCTAGTAATTTATACAGTAGAGTAGCGAGTAATTAAGTATTCTCGTGCGTGCAGACAGTAAAAATTAGGAAAGTGTAGTATAATAACTGCCTACACGCACAAAAATAATTAATTACTCGCTACTCGACAAAAATACTAGCCGTGTCTGAACAAGGCATAAGAGCCTTTAAGTGCCAAGCATTATATTTTTAATTAAAATCTAAGTTTGAAATCTGTTTTATTTTGGTATTAACACTTTGGCCATTTGACTATTCTCTCTCCCTGGAGACTTAAACCCTTTTAAAAAGATGAGCTTTGCGTCTCGCACCCCCGCGTTTCTTATACAGTGTGTCCCAGGATAGGTGTTACTAAGAGGACAAATGGACCAAAAGTTCTTGAATTTTAAAACGAAATTTTGGGAAAACTGGTCGCATGGTCCAAAACTAATAAATACAAAATTTTACTCCAATTGGTATTTTACAGGCCGAGTTATAACTAAAAATATGAAAAATTTTTAAGGAGCTTACTACTTTTATTTTAAAAATTAGAACAACATTGTATAAGTAAATGTTGTAGACAATTAATTTTATGTCAAAATTTGAAGTTAAAGCATAAGAGTAAACAAAACATTTAATTTTTAATGTTTTACATTACGCATTACAACATAAATTTTGAGCAAAAGAAAAAAAATTAAAGAAAATTTAATAATTTTAAATATACCTTTTTTTTTTAATAAGCTGCTTTAAGCCGAATATTTTAAAAATTGTTATTGCATAATGTAAAAAGTTGACAAACGTTTACTTTAAATCTTTAACTTTAAATTTTAACATAAATTTTAATTCTCTACTACATTACCTAATACAATTTTGTCCTATTTTTAAAAATAAAGATATTTTACTCTTGGGTAATTTTTTATATTTTCAGTTACAACTCGCCCTGTATATTACCAATCGGGGTAAAATTTCGTATTTATTAGTTTTGGACCATGCGACTAGTTTTCCCAAAAGGGCGTTTAAAAATTCTAAAATTTTTGGTCCATTTGTTCTCTTGTAACACCTATCCTGGGACACACTGTAGATGTAAGTACCTAGCAGGAAACTACGCCAGACACTTAATGCTTATTTAAAGCCATTGGAGATAGAATTTAGAATACATTTCTGGAATAAAATAGGTTTCAAAGTTTTTGGTACTTACACCCTTTTTTTCCAGTATTCATTTAATCCAAACATATTTATATCTATTTTTAGTGACACAAGCTGTTACAACATCTAAAACAGTATTGTTAAATCTATAAATATTTCATCTGTTTACCTTTTTAAAAGCACCGCAAAGATGTATTAGGTTTTGTTATATTAATAATTAAATTTATCATTTTTATAAATATGTTTAAAAATAAAAAGAAATTAATTTATAAATAAATAATGTTTACGTAGAAACTGCCTGCTGCCCAAAACAAACAAAAAACATAATATTGAGTAAAAATCAATATTAGCGTTAGCGATTAGATATTTTATTTTACCAATATTTGACCGGACTAATAACTTTCCACCAAAGGCTTCGTTGTGGTTTCATATGACGAGATTTCGTGAGTTGAAGAAAGAGTAAACGGTCAGGGTCTGTCTTTATCTACTAGCTTTATTTAAAAAGAGATATGGGGCTGTTTTTAAACGGCTTTATTAAGCTTATTATTATTTTTTATTTGGGTTTTTTTTATTTTTTATTTGGTTTTCTGACAACAGATCGATCTGATAATTATTTAGCGGCCACTCTTAATCTTGATGGCAATACAACATAATACATTATTTATAATTGTAAATCCAAGATGGACGCCGTTACAAAATGGCGGATTTCATATATGTAACTTCATAACAACACAACCTCAAAATGGGTATCAAATAAAAAGGCTTGATTGGTAGAATATAACTATGAAAAAAAATTAAGATCAAAGATGACCGCCTAAACTATTTTACTTGTACATGTATATATATATATATATATATATATATATATATATATATATATATATATATATATACAGTGTGTCCAAGGATAAGGATCCATGAAAATGAAAAAGTTTCTAAAGGGCATGTAAATAAACTTTAAAAATCACAACTTTTTCCTAATTTAACCTAAGCTGTATCTTCAATAGGTACTGAGACTCCCATGCTTAGGATCCTTATCTTGGACACACTGTATATATATAAATTAAGTGTCTCTCATTTGTAACTTCGTTATTACTCAAAATATGAAACAGTTTAAATTAGCAAACTAGTATCTTTTTTCACGCTCTTAAAGACTAAAGATTAGAAAACAATTGACAATCGGGTTGCTGAGTTATACAGCGAAATACCTCTTTTTAAAATGGAACACCCTGTATATTTTATCACCATTAGAAAGTTCTTTGAAAATCCTTTAAAAAAGTCCGTATGTATATAACCAATTTTTCATAGTTTCGAAATATAGAAATATGGCCATCCTCAGGAGTTTAATAGTAAACTGGATTTTGTATATAAAATACCCTGTATATGGTATCATCAATTAAAATATATTTTAAAGGGCTTTAAGAAAATACCACATTTGATGTGCCTATCTTTTTAGTTTTGGAAATATAGCCATTTAAATCTGAAAGATGGTAGATATTTTCCCCGTTTTATTTCTGACTTTAAAACTTATTGCTTATAGCTTAAAGCTGTGATATAATAAAAATTTAACGTAATTTTTAGATTTGAATGGCCATATTTCCAAAACTATAAGAGAGAGACATGGCAAATGTGGTATTTTCCTAGAGCTCTTTTTAATATCTATTTATTGGTAATGTAATACACGGGGTATTTTATTTAAAAATGCCAGTGAACTATAAAATTTCTGAGGATGGCTATATTTCCGAAACCATGAAATATTGAATATATCACATGTGGACTTTTTCAAGTATTTTAAAAGATCTTTCTAATGGTGATAAAATATACAGGGTGTTCCATTTAAAAAGGTTATTTTGCTGTATAACTCAGAAACCCGATTGTCAATTGTTTTTCTAATCTTCAGTCTTAAAGAACGTGAAAAATGCTACTAGTTTGCTAATTTAAACGTATTTCAAATAATAACGGAGTTACCAATAACGGGCACTTAATTTGGATGACCCTGTATAATAATTCTTTACAAGCCCGTTATAAGTTACAGTAACTAGGGCTGATCTTGCATTCTGTAACGATACCGATTTTCTACCCGATAAGGTGATTAAAAGATTTATATAAAGAAGTTATTTTAGACAAAACAATAAACGGCGCAGGTTGCGAAATTTACCACAATAGTTAACCTTCTTAGCCACTTTGCCACTTTTGTCAGAATCAAAAACTATATGATGGGTTTTGTTGTTAATAATAATAATTAATTAATAATAATTCAATGAGTGATGATTATAGTACAACAAATAAGGTATATATTTATTTTTGCTAAAATATTTTGGGACTAATCTTTTAGCAGGACCTACATTTACCCAAGTAACTAAAATAATTGGGGAGTGGACGCCCCCTGCCCCCCCATAAACACGCCCCTGAATATATTCATGAGAAAAAATGCAAAATTTGACAAACATTTTAAATTGAAACACAACTATTTTATTTTATTTTTAAATCCTGCATTAAAATCTTTTTTCAATGACATATTACAACATCTTGTATATTTTCAAGATGTCGGCTATAGATCATTTATTGACGACATCCGAATAACGGAATTCCGTAATAAATTAACTCAATGTGAAAAATATCAAAAAATGATCACGACAGTTGTTTTTTTATCTTGTGTATGACGGCCCACAAAGGCTTTTTGCCTAAGTACCAAAGTACCGTGGATGTCGGGTTATTAGATGTGTAACCCATATTTCATCAAAAAAATAGAATCTGCAAAGCTTGATTTGTGTGCCAAATGTCAACTAGATTGGTTAAAAAATAAATGCAATATGGCGAAAAACAAAAATAAAAATTGAACTTTTAACCCCACTAACTGGGTAACCATGGAGATTTCGACATTTTTGTCAAAGGACTTACTAACATTATTTTTCATTGCAGAATGACCCTTTAAAATTTTCTAACGCATTTTCCGAACACCCTGTATACCTATTTTATGAGGGAATTCTGAGTCTCGAAAAAATTGCTATTAAAAAATTTGAAGAGCAAAAAAGGTCCTTACTTTGTAAAACACATCTCTTCTACTAACTTTTGTTCTCTCTTTCCTCTTTCTCGGTTTATAGGGGGGTTCACGCACTATACGCATTCAAAAGACTAGAAATAAACAACTTGTTCATACAAATTTCCTTCTTACTCATGCTTTTTGGTATTGAATTCTTTTTTTTTTTGGCAATTTTTTCCAGTCACAAAAAGCCTCAACATTTAATATTCGTTTCAGAAGAAAAGAGACCTTCATCCGGCACTGACCGGTAAAAATAAAATAATGACAGTCCAAGTCCACACAGCACACTCAGTAAAAAAGTAAATTTTATTTATTGTATCCAATTACCTGCAAGTACGAAATCTATCATCTAAACAGCTAATTAATCATTTTTCGAAAAAATCTTTAAATCCTTGTGTAACGATTACTACCGGTACTACGTTTTTGTTACAGTTGTCTTGTTTAATTTACAATAATTAAAGTATAGTAAAACAGATTGTGTTTATAGGTAAAACCTTGAATTGAAATAGGTAATAAAAATATACCCATTTGTTTTTTCCTCAACTAAATGACCTATATAAAACAATATTAGCCCAGGAAAATTTAATTTTAATACTTTTTTAATAATTAATGTAAATCGTTTTATATTAAAGCATTTTTAAATCAAGGTTTAGGTTTAACAAACATTAATCGACTTCAAATAGAGGAGGTTCTCAATTCGCCTGTATGTTGTTTTTTGGTGTGTAAAGGACGCGATTACTCCGTCAATTCCTAACCCATTTTAAAAATTCTACTTTTTTTAAGTGTTCACAAGGGTTCAATAAATAAAAACCAAGTCAGGATCGCGAGAGAGAAAGGTACTAGACCTATTGTTATCTCTCTGCCGTACGTTGTTTGTGCGGCAAAGCTGCCTATAGACTGTTATACATATGCTCAAATATCAGAGGGCTTGGTGTAAAATTTACCTTTTTCGCCTAATTGAAAGAGACTACAGTAAAAAGCACCGGAACCGGTAATTCGATTGGTTGGACGCGCCACGCAATACTGTCACACTGGGGGGTCATGGTTAGTTCTCGTTAGTTTTTTGTTTATTGCTTAATAATAATAGTAATTAAATAAAAAAACATTTAACTAACCTGAACTAACCATGACCCCCCAAATGTGACAGTTTTGCATGACCGTCTAAACCAATCAAATTACCAATTCCGTTGCCTTTTACTGTAGTTTAGAAAGAGTTTCTGGTAGTGTCTAGTGTATGTTTACCGATTTAATAGTAATAATAATAAAAAGAAAGCAAAAACAAACTACAAGCGAAAAATAAACGCTTAAACAAATTAAACCGACTAAAAACAAAAATAAAATTACTAAAAGTTAAAAATTAAAAAAAAATAAGTCGGGTAATAACGTTAATAACTAAATAAGCTAAAGTTTTTAATACTTTAATACCATATGTTATTATAGATTGGTCCACATTTAATTTATTCTGAAAGTAATACCGCAAAGTACACAAAATATGATAAAGTAAATAAACCCTTTTGTGAACAATGATTTATTGCAGCAAAAAGTATTTAACCCGACGAGTTTCTAATTCCACGCCACGTGCCACCGGTTTTATGGCAAGACAGAGGTGAAATAAGAGGATGTTTTTTAAGTAGGTGACACGTGTTTTAGCAGTGTTTTTTTATTTATTTAAAAAATAGGATATCAGGCTCTGTCAGCGCTATTTGCCTTCCAAAAGGTTTGTTTATTTTATAATTTTTTGTGTACTTGGCGGTATTACTTTCAGAATGAAATAAATGTGGACCCATCTATACCCGACTTATTTTTTTATTTATTATTTTTGACCTTTTTTTTGGAGTCAGTTTAATTTTTTTAAGTGTTTATTTAAAATGTGAATGATAAGCTCAAGCGAGCAATGTTTAAACAATTTAAATTAAGTGATTTTTATACTTAAATTGACTTTTTGAATGCAATTTTAATATAATTTTTTATATAGGATTTCAAATATTTTTATAACCTAGCCGTAAAAAAAATGTTTAAGACCTACTGAGTTAAATTTCACCTATACTTTATTTACACAATAATTGAATTAGATAAATAACAAGTTTCTTTTTCGAAAAAATGCAATAACCATTATAAAAACCATTGATAAAAATCAACATTCTTGCATAAAAAGTTGCGTTTAGATTTAAAGTTCATTAAAATTGAATAAAAATATAATAAAATGTTCATATTTTTGTTCTTTATAAATATTGTAATTTTTAAATTGCAAAAACTCGGTGAGGGTGTCCCGTGCGGAAATGCTGCGATCGTTTTCTTAAAAACTAGACTTTAAATTTTTTGAAAATATACAGGGTGGCCCATCATAATCGACACGGTCTGTGGCTGGATAACCATGGGGTTTTTAAAAAAGTAAATACTGAAACATATACAGGTCGGATAGGGCCACAGTATAAAATTATTTTACTCTATACAGGATGTCTCAAAAAAGTGTGACGTATCAAAGTAATATTTTTTAAATGGAACACCCTATATTTTATGACAGTTTTAGATTCTACATAAAAAAATAATTTAAGTTTGTTAATAGTACCAAGTGTCTAATTTTATTCGTTTTTGTGATATTTGATTTTTTTTTAAAATGCAGGGGTGCAATTAAATTAATTTTATTTTAACAATATAAACTTCATAAACTTTAAAATTTGTTACAAGATTAAGAAAAGTCTGCCTTATCATACGTAGGTCATATCGAGATCATAGATTAAACAGGGTGATCAAAAAACAATTTCAATTTTTTAGAAAGTCAAATAGCAATATCTCTCTTATTTTAAATGGAACACCCTGTATTTTTTACACCACATGATGACAAACCAAATGCTCTTTCAAATGGTGTATGGTTGCCTATACCTATCTTTTATACTTTTTAAGTAAATTCCGTTTTAACATATTTTTATTCCAAATGTCTATATAAATGTAAGTAGGCTTGGATATCGCTATGCCTATTTACTAAGCCGTTATTGCAAAATGTAAAGTTGTTGGAAAAAAGCACAAAATTAAAAGATTTTGTATTAGCTGCCACTATTTTTAAAATTCACAGAAAAAAATCATTAGTTGCTTATAATGCTACTTCCAATAACACTTATTTCAGCTGAATGTGGTAATGATAAAACATGTGTATTTAAACAATCCTAATAACGCCTCTGGTCAGTTATGACGACATTCTGTGACCTATAACTCGTTTCTTCCATTATCCATAATCACTGTGTCAAATTTTTTAAAGCAACTATTAAGGTTACCAGATGGTTTCTCCTGGAATATTTTTCAGGATTAACTCTAGACTAAAGTAAACCATTTTTTCACATGCCTACCAGTATTATATCATCTTGTTGTTGTAGAAGAAGGGTTTTTATTTAAAATCATTAAAATTTCTTTTAAACTGACTAAAACACTAGTAATCAATAAATGGTCGTTGTTATTTTCTTAAGAAAAATATTAATGGCTGCTATGTCACAGCCAACTTTAATTTAAATAAACATTTGGACTAAAAATTTGTAAAACAGATTTTACTAAAAAGCACAAAAGATAGGTATATGCAACCTATACACCATTTGAAAGAGTATTTTATTTGTTATCATCTAACGTAAAATAATACAGGGTGTTCCATTTAAAATAAGAGAGATATGGCTATTTGATTTTCTAAAAAGTGAAATTATTTTTTGATCACCCTGTACAATATTTGATCTTGATTTGACCTACGTATGATATGGCAGACTTTTTCTAATCTTGTTACACATTTTAAAGTTTAAAGTGTTAAAAGTGTTAAAGTAAATTCAATTTAATTTTACCTCTGCATTTTTCAAAAAATCAAATATCACAAAAACGAATAAAATTAGACACTTAGTACTATAAACAAACTTGAGTTATTTTTTAAAGTAGAATCTAAAACCGTCATAAAATATAGGGTGTTCCATTTAAAAAATATAACTTTGATACGTCACACTTTTTAAGACACCCTGTATAGACTAAAATAATTTTATACTGTGGTCTTATCCGACCTGTATATGTTCTAGTATTTATTTTTTTAAAACCCCATGGTTATCCAGCTACAGACCGTGTCGAATATGGTGGGCCACCCTGTATGTGAAGTAAATGGTATATCTGAGTTACATATGACTAAAATATTTTGACAGTACTAGCAGTTCTGGTTATACCAAAAGTTAAGGTCAACTTTCCTATTTTAAATGAAACACACTTTATATTATTTTTTTTAGAGTCTGCATAAAACTCTAACATTATCTATATCAACTATAATTGTCTTTGTCTATATCAAAGACAATTATAGTTATAGTTTTACTCAACTATAATTGTCTTTGTCTATTTATAATGTTCTATACTTAGCTCTGGCCGTTTTTGACTTATTTTAAATTTTAGGTCAAAAATAAGGTTTCCAAGCCATTACATAAACATCAGTAAAATATTTTAAAAAAATAGGAACAAAATATACTTTTATCGATAGGTCCATCCATTTTCGAGAAAATAATACAATTTTCTGTTGAATTGAAAAAGTGATTTATTTTTAGAGGTTATTAAATAACTCTTAGTTGGGCCTTGCTTTTATTTTTTTCCTCAAGGCCTTTGCTTACCAAAATTGTTAAATGTGTTTTATTTTAAAGAGAATTCTTTTTTTTTTTTTTGTAGTTTGGACAACGTCAAAATTTGGAATAGTTTTTGGGACTCTACTTTCTTTTTTACACCAGGGTCTTTGCTTACCCAGCTACGCCACTGCCTACTTCAATTGATAAACAACGCTCTCGTAATCCCAAATAATTTTTTATTTTTTTCTCATATAAATTTTGATTTAAAAGTGATCAATTATATTTATTGTTTTTTTTTTATTTTACTGGGCTATACATTATTTTCAGAATTAGCAGTATTGGAAAGCTTTCTTGACTTTTATTAGTGTATTGTTCATTTGGCAAATAAACAGTATTTTATTCATTTGTTTGGCAGCCTTGTTTAGGGTATTTGTTAATTAAAAAATAACCAGAGACCTGGTTAAGAAATGCCAGGTTCAGAATTTCATCTCTTAAAAATTTTGTTTTATTTTTTTTTCACTTAGGATTGACGATTTCTATTTGAAAAAGATAATATTTTGCGCATATTTTTCCTCCTTTTCGCTCTAAGCCTTTAGTGGGGATAGGCTTTAACTCTAAACTCTAAAGAGGATTAGGGATCAAATAATACGATTTAAAAGTTATTAAATCCTGTTTTTACGCTTTTAGTTTATTAAATGAAATGAAAAAATACATTTTAAATTTGGTAACGCAACAACATGAAAGAAAACGTTTTTTTTTTGTTAATTTAAACTTTTTGAGAGTTTAAAATTAATAATACATTGTTGGTATTTTTCTTTTAACACTGTATAAAATGCCGGAAAATAAGAAATTCTTTCAAATTAAATTATTTCCAAAAATGTTTTTTTTTTCCAAGATACAGGGTGTTAAAGTTTTAGAAAAAATGCCTTTTTAATCACAACTTTCCTACCAATCCAGAAATTTCCACAAAATTTAGTTCACTTTTTTGACCATTACATTTTTTGCTGTAAAAGATTTTTATTTTTTTTTACCAGTGACCAAAAAATGTAATGTAATGATCAAAAGAAGTGTACCAAATTTTGTAAAAATATCTAGACTGGTAGGAATGTTACAATAAAAAAGCTTTTTGGTTCCTTAAAACTTTAACACCCAGTATCTCGGAAAAGGGCATTTTGGAAATAGTTTTATTCGAAAAATGTTTTTATATTCTTGCAATTTATACCGTAATAAAAGAAAAATACCAACTTAAAGATTATTATATATATATATTACTAGCTGACCCGGCAAACGTTGTTTTGCCATATAGATAATTTGTAAGTAATTTCTAGCCTAAAAATTAAAAAAATGTTAAGGGTGGACAACCCTTATCACTAAGGAGTATGAAAAATAGATGTTGGCCGATTCTCAGACCTACTCAATATGCTCACAAAATTTCATGAGAATCGGTCAAGCCGTTTCGGAGGAGTACAGGAACGAAAATTGTGACACGAGAATTTTATACAGGGTGTTCATTTAAAAACTTTCCACTCAAGTTATCTTCGAAACGAGACAGATTTGAGAAAATCGCCGAAACACGTCAAGATATTTATTGAGGGGGAACGTTTTTACAAAAATTGGACGACGCCCCTTTAACCCCTTAACCACCAGGGCCACCACCCCAAAATTCTTAAATGAGAAGGCGGGTCGAGTGATACATCATTTAAAGCTCCTGAGGAGTACTTTATAACCCTAGAATATGAAGTCAGTATCTTCACCTATTACAAAATGGCGGTACTTTAAAAATTACCTAAATACCTGATTTAGATGGTCATATTTCCGAAACTAATAAAGTTAGATGTACTTAATGTGGTATTTTCTTAAAGCTCATTTAAAGATCTTTTAATGGTAAAATAATATACAGGGTTCTTACATAAAAAAATATGTACTTTTTCTTCTACCCTGTATATTACTACCAGTATCACCATTAAAAAGACCTTTAAAAAGCTTTAAGAAAACACCACATTAGAGTACATCTTACTTTATTAGTTTCGAAATATGGCCATCCAAATCAGGTATTTAGGTATTTTAAAGTACCGCCATTTTGTAATAGGTGAAGATATTGACTTCATATTCTAGGGTTATAAAGTACTCGTCAGGAGCTTTAAAATGAGTATCACTCGACCCGCCTTCTCATTTAAGAATTTTGGGGTGGTGGCCCTGGTGGTTAAGGGGTTAAAGGGCGCCGTCCATTTTTGTAAAAACGTTCCTCCTCAATAAATATCTTGACGTGTTTCGGCGATTTTCTCAAATCTGTCTCGTTTCGAAGATAACTTGAGTGGAAAGTTTTTAAATGAACACCCTGTATATAAGATTATGAATTGTCATAGTTTTGACAAAATAATAACTTATTCTTAATTAAAGTAAATTAAGCCTTGCGCACTTTTTCCTTCGGTTTTTATTAAGGTTAGGAAACTACCTACACCATTAAATTATTTTTACAGGCGATCAAATACATTAAAAAGATAAATAAAATCTTTCAGTCGTTAAAAAACATTTATGAATAACCTTTCATTGTTTAGCTATTTTTCTTTTTAATTGAAACACGATTTTATTTTACTGGCGATTTATAAACTTGACCTTGGGCGTATACAGGGTGTCCCTAAAAGGCCTGTTTGCTACCACAAATTCCTTGGACCATAATCCAACGATATATTGCAATTTACTTTAGTCGAAAACTTAATCGTTTGCAAGATGCAGGGTGTCTAAATTTATAAAAACCGGTATTAAAAGTTTTATTTTTAATGGGGAATCAAAATATGCTTATCTTTTTGTCGTTGAATGTAGGGAGAGCCACTTGCAGACCTTTGCTTAGGTTTAAAATGTCATAACTTTTTTTGCTTTGGTGTATTTTAATTTTGACAAAAAAAAATTATTCCCCCATATATACAGGGTGTAACCTGTAGTTCTTTGCATTTGTTCTAAATGTTATTAGTTTTGTTATACAGGGTGTAACTAAATAAGTGTAAAACATTTAAGGAGGTAATTCCTCATTGAAAAATATGAAAAAAGTTCCTATAAACATGGGTCCAAAAATGCATACTTTTCAAGATATAGGGTGTTAAACTTTTTAAATAAAATAGGTTTTTTGTAATTAACTTGAATACCCTGTAACCGATTTTCTTGAAATGTTTCAGTGTTATTTCTAGTAATAAGGGCCAAAGTTAGGCATAATTAAATTAAAATTATTAAGTCCAGTGGCGTCTCACGGGACATCTTATCGAAAAATATATGTAAAAAAATGTACGCCACTGACTTTTTGTAACTTTTTTATTTTTTAGAATATGCAACTGAAAATACAACTTTTTTATCTCTTGAAATTTTTTTGTATCTTGCTTCGTTTTCGAGAAAAAAAATAAAAACCACTTTATTGCATGTTTCTTGGGACGGAATTTTTGAATTTTGAGGATTTACGGAGCAAAACAGTTAAAGATAGAGCAAAATTAATTTTACTTTCCTATCTTAACTTTTTAAGAACTATCTAATGACATTAAAAAGTGAAGGTCAACTGAAGATTAAAGAAGGTGAATGTTGAACCTAAATGTTGGACACCCTGTATCTTAGAAACTATGCATTTTCGGACCCACGTTTATAGAAACTTTTTGTATTATTTTTCAATGAGGAATCACCTCCTTAAATGTTATACACTTATTTAGTTACACCCTGTATAACAAAACTAATAACATTTAGAACAAATGCAAAGAACTGCAGGCTTCCTCTATATTTAACAGAAAAAATATAAGTAGCTTTCGATTTATTAATTTAAAAAACTGCCTTATACCAAATTTTGTAAAAAGAATCAGCAAAAAATAAAATATTTAAAAAATAACTAAAATAAAGTAAAAACTTTGACATCCTGTATCTTTCAAACGGTCAACTTTTCGACGCAGGTAAGTTGACTTAGATCATTATATTTTGGCCCAAGGAGTCTATAGTAACATTTTGTACAGACCTTTTGGAGACACATTGTATACATATAACCAATTTGTAAAGATGAGCACATGCTTGCGTTTCCCAAAAATACATATAATCCCTCTATCATCAAAAACATCTTTAAAAACTACATAAATTCAAAATATAAATATTACAATTTTATCTACACTGATGGCTCTAAAAATAACAACAAGGTTGGAGCAGCTTTTGGACCCCAGACCATCAGAGCTCTTATAATCTGCACCATACAACAGGAGTATTTACATCTGAATTATTTGCTATCATAAAAGCCCTAGACTTTATACTACTTAGATTTAACACTAATTGGGTAATTGCAACCACTTCTGCTCCGC
>JACEGR010011514.1:0-14689 GCA_014170235.1 Listronotus bonariensis | reverse complement strand
CGCTTGCGCCTATTTTGATGTAGAATAAAAAGAAAACGCACTACAATAAAAAGTAAAGAGCAAGTCTTCATCCTCAAATTTCCGATGCCTTCCTGTACTTTGCGCCCTTCCTCAAGTATAACAACAGTCAGGAACAGCACAGTTTTACTTTCTTTTTTACCATCAGTTTGCGCCGCTACTGGTCTGACGCGGAAGCGGTCGCTTCACGACTTCACGGCTTGCTCCGGCATTGCCCTGTAATACTTACCTAGTATTACTGTAAGTGTGAAACTTAAATTACGGTTGGGTACTTAGAAAAGCAAGTTAAATAATTTCTTTCAAATATTATTAGCTTTGGACATTATAAAAGTATAGAGTTTACCAATAGCAGCGTCAGAACTTTATAATGTTACTGTAGCAACATTGCTTAGAATTATATCACCAAACTATCATTTTAAAGTTCTGTCGCTCTTATTGGTAAACCCTTTATAAAGCATATGTTGTAGCATTTTTTCGTGGCAATGCAAAATTTAGCTTCATTTTTATTTTTATTTATATTTATTGGACAAAAATTGTTTTATATTGAAAAGATTTTTACCGAAAAGCTAACTTTTCTTGAATTGTGGGTTAAGTATTAATCCTGGAACCTGGGCCTACATCCAATTATTATTTATTTTACCTAATAAAGGGTTATGAAACGGATTAATACAAATTGCTTTTAAAACAATTATTCCAAAAGTGGTCGTCATTAATCTTTAAGAGTTCAGAACGACCTAGAGGTGACTAAATCAGCTGTTATAAAACACATCAAAGATAATACAGCCCCATAAAAAAAAAAGAAAGTTCATACACAAGAATCAGACATATGTATTCTCATGTAATTTTTGACGCCGAATTTGAATCCAAGCTCAGAAATAGCCTTACACGTCTGGAACTCGCCTCAGGGGCCTCTATAGGCCCTGAAATACAGTTTCCGGAATAAGGTAGAGTCGAGGGTGCATTCTGGAAGCCAAAGCCGAATTTGTGCTCGATAGGTCTACGGCTAACTAAAATTTCCTGTTTGGGCCGGGAAAATGAATCCCTAAGGGGCCGAAAAATCGTGTTTTAGACGTAGCAATTACAACAGTGAGATATTCATGTACATTTGAGTTCTGGACCATACACTATGCGCGAAAAATTTATTGCCTGTTGAAATTCCCAGTTTGGCACCGGAAAATGCCCCCATGTACTTTAAATTAAGTACATGAAAGTGACAATGTCACGATTGCGACGTCAAAACCGCGATTTTCCGGCTCCTAAGAGGTGATTCTCCCAGCCCCACACTGGGAACTTCAGCTGGCCAAAGCATTATTAAGCACAGAATGAGTTTCAGAATTTAAAAAGACATAAAAATCCCACTGTTGTGATTGCTAAATCTAAAAAATATTTTCCGGCTCCTAGGGGTAATTTTCTCGGTTTCAAACAAAAAAAATCAACACTCCAGAAGTTTTTCTGTCCCTAAGGGATCTTTTTCCCGTCCCAAACAGGAAATTTCAGTTAGTTGTAAACCTGTCGAGCACAAATCCGGCTTTAAATTCAAAATGCAGTCTCGATCCCGCCTTATCCCGGAAATCGTATTTTAGGGCTATAGAAGCCCCTGGGGCCAATTTCAGACGTGTAGGGCCATTTCTAAGCTCAGATTCGGATTGAGCGTCGAAAAATACATGGGAATACATAGGTCTGATTCTTGTGTATAAACTTTTATTTTTTTGTGGGGGCTGTGTGTAATTAATTTTCCAAAATTCTAGAAAATCTGGAGTCAACCAAAACCAAAGACAAAAACGCGATTTTTGTAATATTAAAATACATTGCCCAAATAAAAATCTACCTACATGCAGCTTTACTGCCTATAACATATACAAATAACTATACCAAACCTGTTAAAACCGAAAAATAGTTACATAGTAAAAGCAATGATAACAATATGTAAAATATCAACCCTTACTTAATAGTAGCTATTTTAAAATTTATTTTGGTATGTTGAAATTAGTAAACGTATTCAAATTTCAAATTCAAAATCCTTTATTTCTTTAAACATACATGTATGTATAGAAAACGTCAATCCATTTACATATTTAAACACTAATAAATACACAAATGTAAATCTTCTAAATACCTACAAATTATTACAATTTAAAAATTCCGCTACAGAATAAAAGCTAGTGTTTAAGTAACATTTGCTTAACTTTAGATTTGAAGACTGGAAATGCTCTGTATGGTTTTAATATCATGGGGCAGGTAGTTATACAGTTTGGATGGTATAATTTACGCAACTCTTGGCCGTAAGAGATAGATTATGTTGCGTTATTAAGACGTCGAATGTATTTCTTAGGTTGTAAGCTTAAGTTTCTGTCCGAAAACCTAACAGTTAAGTGTGGGTTTTCTTTAATATGTAAAACACAAGACAAAATATACATAGACGGTATTGTTAAAATCTGTAGTTGCCTAAAAGTTCTCTACACGAGTCTCTCTGAGATTTAAAAAGAATAGTTCTTATAATGCGTTTCTAAACTAAAAAAGATCTTTGACGCCTGCTGAGTTTCCCCAACAAATTATACAGTAGTTTATAGCAGAATAAATCTGTGCGTAATAGTAAATTTTTAAAATTTCAATGTTAACAAAATTGCGAAGATTTTGCAAAACGTAACACTTGGTAGATAATCTTGTGCACAAGTTATCTGTATGTTTAATCCACTTTAACTGTAAGTCCAAGTGCAACCCCAAGGATAAGGATGACTCTTTTCCTTTAAGTGATTTTCCATTTAGGTGAATGTAAATAGTGTAATTCTTAATAGTTGGGGAAAAATGTACAATTTCTGTTTTGACGCATTTAAACTTAGACCGTTTAGTTGATATATCTCCGCATATCATCCGCACAATTACTGGCAGCTTCAGAAAGTTCCTCAATACTTTCTGAACTCACTGCGACAGTCGTATCATCCGCAAATTGTGAAACATTATAATTTGTAATATAGGCATTTAAATCATTTATAAAAAGAATAAATAGTAAGGGACCCAATGTACCCCTGAGGAATACCCAGATCAATGGAAGAAGGCTCCGATTTAAGCAAATTATCCTTTACGTTAATCCCTAACACTTTGAGTTCTTCCTCGTAAATAGGAAGCTAACGAGAAAAGCGCATTATTACGAATGCCATAACTTTTTAATTTATTTAGCAATACATTATGTCTAACTGTATCAAAGGCACGAGATAGGTCAGAAATACATACAGACGGTCTTTTTTTTTTGTTGTCAAGCCCATCTACAATAAAATTAATCAGATAGATTAGGGCATCCTTGGTCGACAGTTTCTTTTGAAATCCAAATTGAGAAGGACTTATAATATTATTTTCAATTATAAATTTTTTTAAATTCTCACAAAAGGCATTACGCAAAAATTTTTTGAAGATACTGAAAGCAAGGATATGCCTCGATAGTTCGCCATATCATCTTCTTATGAATAGGTATAACGATAGCCGCGCGACCGAAAACTTCCCTCGTTAAAAGATTTATTAATTAGTGTTGCTAATGGATATTTCATATAATCAACCACATGACGTAAAACTGAACAAGGAATACCATCAAAACCCATGGAATCCTTCTTAGAAACATTAAAAATTATACTACCCACTTTATCAGGAAGAATAGTAAGCAGCTCCATTTCTGGTACATTATTATGCGATTGACTCTTTTCAGAATCGTTGTGTCCATGGCATTGTTCAGCCAGGTTTTTAGAACTCTCCAAAAAATATTTATTAAACTCGTGAGCCAGCATTTCTGCTGGGATTTTATTTTTTCATTATAAAACCGTCGTCGTGTGTGAAGGTAAAAGTCACTAAGTACATTTTATTAAAAACATGTCAACCTTTTTAAGTTATTTATAGTAAAAGACGTTTCTAGAAATAATTTGATTAGTTACGTTTATGATATGCATAAGTCTTTATTGAAGTATTCTTATAAGTATTTTTATCACAAATTTTGTATAAAATTGTTGTTATTCCGTGAACCATAAAATGCTACTTTGGTGAGTTTTAAACCGACGATTCGTTAAAAGGTGTTATGCCAAATGATTTTTTCTTTTAAGTTAAAAAAGTTGCAACTTAATAATAATTAAAAAATCTTGTTTAAAAGGTTACTCAATAATACTATATAGGTACTGTATTTCTATGCAACTGGTGTTGACACGTATCTTATTTAATGTGTCATATGAATAAAAAGAAGCAAATGCATTTGCTTATAAGTATAGGGTATAGAAGGATTTACTTAAAACGTATGAATAAAGTCGAGCATTTGCTTACAAGTGCGAGTATTTACTATAGAAAAGTGATGTTGTCAGTAGCATCACATTTCTATAGTAAATACTGCACTTGTAAGCAAATGCTCGACCTTATTTATACGTTTAAAGTAAATCCTTTTATATCATGAGCAATATTTGCTTATACTTATAAGCAAAAGTATTTGCTTCTTTATTCATATGGCCCAATTACCATGGCCGAAAAAGTTTCAGGTCGCTTCAAAAAAACCACCACCATCTCATAACCCCTTTATTATCTTCACTGTGGCTTAAACTATAGTACCTGTGTGACATTACCCCAATATGACGAGTGATGACACTACCGGGTAGTCTAAAAGGTGCCATGAAATGCAATACCCAGACAAAGTTAAAAGAACTTTGAATTTATCAGCTATAAATCTGATAACCACGGCACCTATATAGTACTTAGGCTTTTTGTTATCTTTAGGCAACCCTAAAAGCCTAAATACTAACGTACCGTGGTTGTCTTAAAGAAGGTAAGAGGGAGTTTGTTGACACGGGACTTGAAGATTTATGTATTAAATTGTTTTGCACTTACAGCTCCCCAAGAAGTTGACGCGCTATACAGGGTGTTCGAAAAATACACGGCCAAATTTTAGGAGGTGATTCTTCATTGAAAAATATGAAAAAAAGTTCCTATAAACATGGGTCCGAAAATGCATAGTTTCTAAGATACAGGGTGTCCAACATTTAGGTTCAACATTCACCTTCTTTAATCTTTCAGTTGACCTTCACTTTTTAATGTCATTAGATAGTCCTTAAAAAGTTAAGATAGGAAAGTAAAATTAATTTTGCTCTATCTTTAACTGTTTTTGCTCAGTAAATCGTCAAAATTTAAAAATTTCGTCCCAAGAAACATGCAATAAAGTGGTTTTTATTTTTTTCTCGAAAACGAAGCAAGATACAAAAAATGTCAAGAAATAAAAAAGTTGTATTTTCAGTTGCTTATTCTAAAAAAAAATAAAAGTTACAAAAAAGTCAGTGGCGTACATTTTTTTACAATTATTTTTGATAAGATGTCCCGTGAGACGCCACTAGACTTAATAATTTTAATTTAATTATGCCTAACTTTGGCCCTTATTACTAGAAATAACACTGAAAAATTTCAAGAAAATCGGGTACAGGGTATTCAAGATAATTACAAAAAACCTATTTTATTTAAAAAGTTTAACACCCTGTATCTTGGAAAGTATGCATTTTCGGACCCATGTTTATAGAAACTTTTTTCATATTTTTCAATGAGGAATCATCTCCTGAAATTTGGCCGTGCATTTTTCGAAGACCCTGTATACATAAATAAATTAATATGATTACACACATGTATTTTTAGGAATTTGTTTAGGACTAACAGTTATCTTTTGTATTCTCTCCTTAGTAGAGAAGGTACCGTATTTATTTTTATGGCTAATGCATTCAAAAAAGAATCTTGGTAAATCACTAAGTACAGAGTGTTTGGATTTTGATGAAATGGCAGGGTATCTTAGTGATTATTAGATAATAGTGAATAATAGGGACTGGCAGTTTTCGCAAACTTTGGCAACTTTTTGATGGCACTAAAAGCTTTTCATAACCCTCTTATTTTTTGACAACTGACAACAAGAGTGAGAACTGAAATTGGTAGATATTTGTTTTATTGAATTCAGTAGTGTATTTAGATTTTTCCAAAATTTTATATTTTTTGAAACATAAACCAAAATAGGGAGAGATAGGGGATTGACTAGCCTCCACCCCCGGGGGAGCTTATTATCTCAAGATCTATGACGTCAGCAATTATTTAGGAATCTTGCGCAACTCCATATTTAGGGTACTGCGCATGCGTCAAGGAATCTTGTGCAGGGCGTGGCCACGGCCTGTCACCTGTCAAATGCCAAATGTCACTTGTCAAATAGTAAATGTCACTTGTCAAATGCCACATGTCAATATTATACGTGACGTCATTTCGTGCGGCCCTAGGCCTGACCCGGCAACACCGGGGTGAGACGGAGACGGCGCGGGGGAAGGGTAAATAATTGGCAACACCGGGGTGAGGCGGAGACGGCGCGGGGGAAGGGTAAATAATAAAACACGTTATATATATTATTTTTATTTAAACCACATTGTACATATTTTCTGAACATACCCCTACTACAACCAATCAGAGAGCCGTATTTTTTCTTAAGCCGTTATTTTTAACCAATCAGAGAGCAGTTTACCCTAATAGATGGTTTCTGAACATACCCCTTGTAATTTCAAGGTCAAAGCATACGTCAACAATAACAAAGATAGCTGCAGTTAGATAATAAACGGTAAAAAACAGTGGTAACTAAATAAAAAGCAGTGTTTGTAGTAAAGCATTTATTATAAAAAATACATACATGGTTGCCATATTTCTAAATAATTCTTAGAATAATACCTTATAAAATAAATAGCAGTGTTTACACTAAAGCAATTATTTTTAAATTAAAAAATACATTGTTGCCATATTGCTAAATAATTCTTAGAATAATGTATTATTACGGTTATTTAAACTCTTCTCACAGACCCTGTTAATGGTGAATATTTTACAAGTTTGTCATGAATATATGGTAAACAGTAAGCATTTGTGTTTGCAGGAAAGTTTTCTTTTGTTTCAATCTCTAACCTTACATCAATAATGCCAGAATTAAGGATTTCATTTTGTCTTGAACAATCAATTACAATTAAACATGCATTGTTTTTAAATTTTTAGGAGTTAAAAGTGGTTCGTTTTCTTTTTCGTAGTAGCTTTCTTGAAATTCTGAGTACATTTCATAGAGAGTAGCTATTATACCTCTTGAAATTTCCAAATTTAAATTATCGTATGGATAAAATTCAGAATTTAAATAAAGCTTTGCATTTGATACATCACAATGATCAAATAAGCTACAATTT
Source organism: Listronotus bonariensis (assembly GCA_014170235.1). Classification (NCBI taxonomy): domain Eukaryota; kingdom Metazoa; phylum Arthropoda; class Insecta; order Coleoptera; family Curculionidae; genus Listronotus; species Listronotus bonariensis. The sequence continues at coordinate 7,466 of JACEGR010011514.1, read as the reverse complement.
TTCTTGTGGTTATCCTTTCGATCTGTTTGAAAACCTAAAATTATCCATCTTGGTCTTTCCACCTGCACAGAAGTTTTAATGGTCCATGTAAGGTGTTTTCCAATCGGTATTGAAGGGTGTTCTGTGAGTTCCCAGCTTCTAAAACCGATATCCAATTTAGTTCCACTTTCAACAATCTGTAAAAGTTCTAGTCGTTCAGCATCGGATACTGTAATATGTGGTAGCCTCCAAACAATTTTATCAATAATAACTTGTACATTTTCTCCATCGGTAGTGTTAATAACGGCATTTTTATCGGAAGAACTTCTTAACAATATTAGTTCATGCTTAACATTTATAAGTATCTTTTGAAAATCTTCAGCGAATCCTAGTAATGTCCTTAGTGGAGCACAAACATTAAAAGTTCCGCTTGAGCCCATCCCGTCCCAGGTAAAATCATCTTCAATACTCCAACCAGCGTTTTTATATTTAATTAACTCATTACCATTGTAAGAGACATAACCTTTCATTGTTGCTGCTATTCCAGGATATCTAGTCGAATCAATAACTTTTCCGCCAATTTCAAGACGAATTTCTTCAAAGAGGTGTCCCACAAAGTTGTTTACAAGTTTAGCAGTGTCTGAAACTCTTCCATCAGACCCTTTTAAAAGTCGTCCTTCCAAATAAATATGACTTGCCCAAGGTAGGGTGTATATATCAGTTTGTTGCACCGGTATTCGAATTTCATCATTATTTTTGAAAGAGCTGGAGTACGGTAAATGGCTATGCCTTTCTATTTTTGTAATAGAGTTATCAAAGTTTAGCGAATCTGTCACGTTTAAAATGCTCATTTTCAAAGTTTTTAACAAGAAGCCCTATGGATGCAAGAAATCTTATATTTTCTTCTGTTAAGCTCTTTTTAGTGTTCCAAAGCTGGTTAAAATTGACAATTTTCTTGGCGTTATATTTAACAACCATAACACGTGTGCTCTGTACAATGTTCTGCAGTATACTGACACAAACATCACAAAGTAGTTATTTATAAAGACTTTCTCAAATGTATTCTAATAGTAATAACTTCTCCTCGAAAGTCAACCAATTCACCATCTTGATCAACCAGTTTTAATTTAATGTTGCTGATAATTTTGGTGGATACAGGCATATAAAGCACATTTTGAGGAATTTCTATAATTTTGAAACCAGCTGGTACTGATGGCGAAAATTCATGTATTGTATGAACAAGCATATTGTTGTGATAGGCACCAGTAACGATATTACACTCGATTTTAATCACGTTAATTTTCAGAATATTTACAGGTGTTTGCGATACATGTTTAACGTTGGGCTTTAGCAAAATATTATGAAATCCTAACAATTTTCCAATAGAATTTGTCTTAGTAAAGTCAACTGTATGAGAACATTCGAGCTCGCACTTGAGCGTATTAACATTACCCTTTAGGCTTAGGGTACAATTAAAATTATTGATGGCTTTATTTTTTCCTGTATGGCCTCTTGTAGATAATCATTTATTGCACTTATTTCATATGATCCAATCGGGATTTCTAGAGTAATATTACCCACATAAAATTTGTTATTGCTATTATCAATGTTGGGTATGGCGTTAAACGTTTCTAAACTGACTAAACCAAGCTCGTATTCACTAGTGTCATCTCTCAAGTAGATGGGCGGGTTATAGGTTGCTTCTAAGATGGAACTATTACCACTCAAGCTAAAGGTATGCATGACGGTTGAAGTAAGACTAAATTGCATGACGGTTGAAGTAAGACTAAATTTATTTCTTGAGTCATCTGTATTTATAGGGTTTTAAATAGAGTCCCAAACCGTTTTTGTATGGTCCTAAATATAAACCGCTACCAGTTTTGCTAATCGCAATAGATTCCATTGTTTTGTTGTGTCTCTTTTCTTCTTCTAATCTTTCTTGCGCCGCCTTAGAATCTTTAACAGCTTTTACGATCCCTGATATTCCGCCGCTAAGTGCTCCTACGGCGCTTAAGCCGGCAAAAGTGGTATTAAAAATGGTAGAAATCCGCCGACTACAGGTAAAGGTACTACATCTGCAGGTTTTTCTTTTCCACCCCATTGAATGCTTTTAGAGCTACTTCAGCAGCAGAGAAAAGATCTTGCGGTTTTTCCGCGTACAATGCCTCCCTCGCTTTGTGAAACGCGGTCGCGAAGGGAATCCCCTTGCCTCTCCGAGCAGTTTTTTTCTTAATTGATTTTTTCTTAAACTTCTGCATGACCGTACAGCACAAAGTCTTTGACAATACTAAGGATTGAATCAGAATGTTAAGTATATATTTATATATGTTACGCTATACTATAACTGTCATCATTTAGTTCCCACCCGTCATTGAGTCAACACGTGTCTAGAGCTACATAAAGATTATTAACAATAATACCGTATTTAAGAAAAACAGTGCCGTATTTTAGAAAATCAGTACCGTATTTAAGAAAAACAGTGCCGTATTTAGAAAAACGGTGCCGTATTTTAGAAAAACAGTGCCGTATTTAGAAAAACAGTGCCGTATTTTAGAAAACGGCGCTGTATTTTAAAAAACAGTACCGTATTTTAGAAAAACGGTGCCGTATTTTAGAAAAACAGTGCCGTATTTAGAAAAACAGTGCCGTATTTTAGAAAACGGTGCCGTATTTAGAAAAACGGTGCCGTATTTTAGTTAAACGGTGCCGTATTTAGAAAAACAGTGCCGTATTTTAGAAAACGGTGCCGTATTTAGAAAAACAGTGCCGTATTTTAGAAAACGGTGCCGTATTTTAAAATAAAGGCCGTTATCGCTTAAGCAGAGGGCTCTGGACGATTTGCTTAAGTAGTGGGCTGCTCCAAAAGTAAATCCTAATTATTAAAAATAAATCTTATTAAAAATAAATCTTTACCATGGATTTGAACAAGTTGGACAAGGATGTGAGGTGTAAAATAAATGAAGCTACCAATAGTATTCGAAAAAAATACCAGGATTTAAAGAAACAGCAACGTGAGAATGGCGAGCTAGAGTTTGACAACGAATGATGATCAACGCTCAGAAGATAAGCGGAGTTTGCGAGAAGATCCAAACATTCTTCAACTTCTTGATAAACATTCGCGTAGTGTAAAAAAATTATATGATTCAATAAAAGCTGGTCGTTATGAGAATGCTGTTATATTGGAAAATACGTATAAACCTTTGGCAAAACTAATATCCAAATCAATACAAAACACTCAATCTGGTAGACAACCATTTATACCAAAGTCCTTAAAAAGACGTCAAAGCGAGAATTTTACTCATACAGTAATAAAGAAAGCACGAACTCCTCTTAACTTTACCAGTCCCGTTAAAAAACAAGACGATATAGCTGAACAAGAAAAAGAATATATGGATGATAAGCCGTCTGAAGATGATCAAATGATGGAAGAAGACGAAACAGAGGAAACTGATTTAAACAGAACTATCTATGAGCACCAACCTGAAGAAAGTTACTTTGTTGATGATGACTTTAGAGTCGACCCACAATTTAATCCTGTTCAGATTGATAGTATTCCGGAAGAATCCTTTCGAGAATATCTAGATCAGTATGATCCGCTACCTAGAGAATATGTGAAAGGTTTTATAAAAGATACGGAAAACGAGTACGATCGAAACTATTTAAAACATGATATGGCTACTGATCATCTAACTTTCGGTGATTCTCGCCTTGAATTTAACGGTCCAGATATTTATGTTAAAGGGGAAAAATTTATTGGAACTCCTGGTCTATATGAACTTATATTCAAGACCAATCCGTTAAAAAACAAATTTACATCACTAGACGAGCGAGCATTTGCAAAATTGGTTTTGCTAACGAATGCTAGTAAGAGAAACTTTAATGAAAACGAACAGCATGTTGGCAACAGAGGTGTCAAGTACATGTTAACAATTAAACCGTTACTCGAACGTATAAAAAGAGGAGCGAATAAGAAAACAAAAGAACGCGATAAAGAGTTGCGAATTACAAGAGCACAAAATCCTCAAGGCTATGGTTTACCAATTGATACTCAACATAAAATATTTAACAATAATAAAACTGATTATATTTACTGGGATGATCCAAATGAGCTTGTGGATAGATTAAGATTGTTAATGGCTAGCAAGCAAGTGGGTAATAATAACCATCAAAATGAGATTATGAGTATTATTGAAGAGTTAAAGGAAGCCGATATTATTGAATAAAAAGAGTTTATTTAGTAACATAACATCATTTTCAAGATGACTCTCGACAAGTTCGGACGTAATTTAACTCATCCATATCATTTAGCAAAAAAGCTTAAAAACAGAAGATGGTGTAAAGGATAAACCCGAAAACAACTTGTATGGATACATGAATATTATGTTGGTTTGCGAAAAGGGATTGTCAAAACATCTTTTAATAAATGGCACAAAATTTGATTACTACAGGTTTCCCATTACAAGTGGAATTATTGAATATGTCAATATCGAAACACCTGTTAAAACGTATATAAACGCAACAGCATATGAAAAACCAAGCGAGTTGTTACACCAGAAGTTAAATTTAAATGATTATATTTTATTTTTAGGAGATAAAATACGGCCACGTACCAAAATATATGCCGAGTTTATAATTAAATATCCTATTTTATAAGGTATTATTCTAAGAATTATTTAGCAATATGGCAACAATGTATTTTTTAATTTAAAAATAATTGCTTTAGTGTAAACACTGCTATTTATTTTATAAGGTATTATTCTAAGAATTATTTAGAAATATGGCAACCATGTATGTATTTTTATAATAAATGCTTTACTACAAACACTGCTTTTTATTTAGTTACCACTGTTTCTTACCGTTTATTATCTAACTGCAGCTATCTTTGTTATTGTTGACGTATGCTTTGACCTTGAAATTACAAGGGGTATGTTCAGAAACCATCTATTAGGGTAAACTGCTCTCTGATTGGTTAAAAATAACGGCTTAAGAAAAAATACGGCTCTCTGATTGGTTGTAGTAGGGGTATGTTCAGAAAATATGTACAATGTGGTTTAAATAAAAATAATATACTGGAATGTCAATTTGAAAACTTCCACCCTTAATATCTTTTCTGAGTTAAAAATATGACAAATCGGAAAGACCCGTCAATTTTATTTGTAAGGGGGACACTTAAAATGAATATTTTTAGCCTCTTGTTTCAACCCTCTAGGAGGGGTAGATGTCACCCTAGAATATTAAATGGGAATGGGGGTCAAGTGATACATCATTTTTAAAGCTTCCTGACGAGTACTTTATAACCCTAGAATATGACGTCAATATCTTCACCTATTACAAAATGGCGGTACTTTTACAGATTACCTGAGTACCTGATTGGATTCATATTTCGAAACTAATAAAGTTAGATGTACTAATGTGGTGTTTTCTTAAAGCTCTTTTAAAAGGTCTCTTTAATGGTGATACTGGTAGTAATATACAGGGTAGAAGAAAAAGTACATATTTTTTTATTTAAGAACCCTGTATATTATTTTACCATTAAAAAGACCTTTAAAAGAGCTTTAAGAAAACACCACATTAGGTACATCTAACTTTATTAGTTTCGGAAATATGGCCATCCAAATCAGGTATTTAGGTAATTTTTAAAGTACCGCCATTTTGTTATAGGTGAAGATATTGACTTCATATTCTAGGGTTATAAAGTACTCGTCAGGAGCTTTAAAATGATGTATCACTTGACCCCCATTCCCATTTAATATTCTAAGGGTGACATCTACCCCTGCTAGGGGGTTGAAACAAGAAGGCTAAAAATATTCATTTTAAGTGTCCCCCTTACAAATAAAATTGACGGGTCTTTCCGATTTGTCATATTTTTAACTCCAAGAAAGATATTAAGGGTGGGAAGTTTTCAAATTGACACCCGGTATATAACGTGTTTTATTATTTACCCTTCCCCCGCGCCGTCTCCGCCTCACCCCGGTGTTGCCAATTATTTACCCTTCCCCCGCGCCGTCTCCGTCCAACCCGGTGTTGCCGGGTCAGGCCTAGGGCCGCACGAAATGACGTCACGTATAATATTGACATGTGGCATTTGACAAGTGACATTTACTATTTGACAAGTGACATTTGGCATTTGACAGGTGACAGGCCGTGGCCACGCCCTGCACAAGATTCCTTGACGCATGCGCAGTACCCTAAATATGGAGTTGCGCAAGATTCCTAAATAATTGCTGACGTCATAGATCTTGAGATAATAAGCTCCCCGGGGGTGGAGGCTAGTCAATCCCCTATCTCTCCCTACTAACCAAACTTAAGTTAGCTGTCAGTTCATACTTTGTTTACATTTTTACAACAACAACATCCAAGTTTTACCTATTTTACCCCGCCCAGCATCTCTATTTACCTCTCGGTTCCCCTAGTTTATCAAAATCAGCAGGGCGGGATTTAGAGGTGTGAAGGCCCTGGGCCCCTAAAAGTAAAAAAGTCCTCATCAATACATATAGGCCGCGGTCCGATTTAGAGTGAGCGCTCCAACGTCTGTTTGCAATATTAATAATTCCGGACCACATGTGAGTGTGCTTACTTACGAATTTAAAAGGTTTAACATAACCCAACAAAGCATTTTACGATATAAACATAAGTGGGCTATGTGGTGTATAACTAATTAAAATGAGAAGATGCTTGTATTTCAAGCAATTTCCGCAATCGAGGAAAGTGACGATAGATACATTTTATTTTGGATGCTTGAAATCCCGGACACAATACATCGATTCAAACAAATAGCGCCAAAAACGTCGATGCTCACGGAGCTAACGATCCGACCCGTAAGTACTTAACAATTTTAGGCGAAGAACTAATTCCAAAACGGTATTTACCAATCGGGTATGTTGACGTTTAAACAATGTATTATATGTCAAAGTTGTCACCAATTATTACCGTGGTTATAATTGGTTGAACGCCTAAAATTGCTGTCTGTCAGCACTATGGTGTGACGTCACATGCGACGTTATAGCTTCCACACCGCTTACGGTAAGCGTGAAAAGCACGAATCGGTCAGCGTTTTGGTACGCTATAAGCGCTGTAAGCATATTTCGGACCATAAGTTATGGATTTTTGTATGGGGGCCCCTAATTTGTGGAGGTCCCTTAAATCCGGCCCTGAAAATCAGTATGTATCCATTATTTTTGGAAACACCGTGTATGAAACTGTTACCAAAATTATTATTGAAATTTAAATTAAGAAGGTATCAGTTTTATACATGGTAGTCTACTATTTTGTTTTAAATCGAATGTTGTTTTGATACATACTAGTTTTGGACACTGTTTTGAGTATAAAAACAGTGGCACTGCAACAGTGGACAAAAACCTTATTTTTGTTTTATTAGCATGGGTCCTATTTTTAGTAAAAATTATATTATATTTACCAAATAATCATATCTTTAAATCATAGATACTTATGTATGTCCACGCATCATTGCAATTTATCGCATTAAA
>JACEGR010011513.1:0-14691 GCA_014170235.1 Listronotus bonariensis | reverse complement strand
ATACACAAAACCTGCAGACATAAATGAAGACACATGCACATCAATCAATAACATAATGTGTGTGGAAGGCACGGAGGATAATCCTATCCAAATTGATGAGGCTAGATTTGCTGGCCGGTGAAATATCAACCGTGGTCGCATTTAAATGGAGACCGATCGGCACTATCCGAAGACAGCGACGCCGAGGTAGAAAACAATAGAAACCATGGTGCTAGAGTGGATGGCCCCGGGTATTCAGCTTAAAGAGAGGAACAGACTGGCCGCTACTTCTCGTAGATGCGGCTAAGGACATGGACATTCATTACACTCCAATCATTCAACGAGAAGTGCAGCTTGGGTCAGTAATTCACCTGATGAGGGCCAGCATAGAGAACTTGGATCAATTGGGGTATACACATTCCACAGTTAATCATCAAAAAATTATGTAGACCCGGCTACAGGAGCCCATACACAAGGGGTCGAGAGAGTCTTGGTTAGACGCCAAAAATGCCAAATTCTGAAAAAAATGAGAGGGAGTACCTATTCCTCTGGCATTTCCAATCTCGTCTCCGGATCATTTCTGCTCGAAAAATATGGAGAAACGGAGTCAGAAGATTTGTTTATAGCATTCCCTTAATAATATAAGATTTGTTATAGATAGCTGTAAATATTACTTTAAAAATCAGGACGTATTTTTAATAAAAAATAAAACAATACACCACAATCTGCCTCTCATTCAGTTTCATAAGCTACGCTTTGCGTTAACTTTAGAGATAGTGGCAGGGTTATTAAGTCATATCAAATCATAGATTTGGTTTGGTATGATTAAATGGTAGCAAAAACATAAAAAAAGGCCGCCTGCAATCGGACTATTTTATACAAAGGCGCTGCTATCCTTTACAGCGACGCGCCGATACACTATGGGATAGAAATCCATTATTTTGGCCAAAAGCAACTTTGAAATTTTAATGGCTCATGCTGTGTATTTCAAAGTAGATACTCCAAACTACATGTACGCAAAATTATAAAAGGATATGACGACTTCATTGGGGTAATAAGAAACTTGAAAATGTATTTTAAGTAAACATAAATATACAACATTTAATCTACTTAGTTTATTATTAGCCTTGTTTACTAAAAAGTAAAAGAGTTTAAATAATAAGAGCTATTGTTGTGTTTCCGATGCAGTCTCGTGAAGTCTCGCTACTTTTGTCAAAGATTTTTTTACCTTTTCTTTATCAGTTTTTGTACTTACAATTGCCTTCCTACTTTTGCTACTTCTGAGTGTAAGGACAGATACAAGATTTTTTTATAATTTACAAGGTTTTCCATTTTAAAATTTAATATGTTTTGTCCTACACTGTATATCCTAAAAGATAAAAGCATTCTGATGAAAGATATGGATTCTACAGAATCTACCCAACAAAACAGTGTTTTTTATTTATTTTATACGTTAAAAAATAAAAAAGTTGGGAAGATGTATCTCTATTACGCTTCTAAGAATAATTTAAAATTATTTTTCAGATTTGGATGGTCATATTTCCGAAACTAATTGAGATAGACTACATCAAATGTAGTATTTTTTAAAGCATTTTAAAAGATTTTTTGTGGTGATATAATATTCAGGGTATTCCATTTAAAAAATCATACCTATTGTCGTAACCTGTATATCATATGAGATAATAATCATCGGATTACTGATTAGAATACTACTGAATTAACCAAACAAGCTTGACATTTTAGTTTATTTTGTACAATAAAAAATAATAATGTTAAGTGGGGTGTAAATTTATAATAACATATAATAAGTTTTAGGTTTCCAAAAGCATTTGTAATAATTTATAATATTTTTCCAGTAAAAAGCACCTCATTTTAAGTTAGATTGGTAAGTTTCAGAATTTTGACCAAAAAATTAATTTCTATCCCATAGTGCGATGACCAGCTGCATCAACCGGCATATCATAAAAGAAATATAGCAAAGGCGGCCGCGAAGACAAGCATGCCGATTTATTTGCTTTAAACTTTTGTGATTTTTTTTCTTATCAAAGAGCACCGAATTTACATTTTTAAACTGTTCCTTCTATACGAAGGCTGAAAGCCTAAGCACTAACGTACCGGGTGTCTTAAGCAAGGTAAGAGGAAGTTTGTTAACACGAGACTTAAAAACTTGAAGATTTGGGGGAAGAAAGACCTCCGCTGGCAGTAGGTTCCACAGTCTAGAAACTCTAGGGATAAAAGAACGAACGAAATGGGAAGTTCGGGGCCTGTCCAATTGAACTGTATAGGGATGCATACGCGCGGCACCACGAGTTTCTCTGTTGGGAGCTGCAAGAGGAGGGACTATACTGGATAATTCGTCGGAGCAGAAGCCGTAAAAGTATCTATAGAAGAGCGATAAATCTCCCACAGCTCGACGATGGGCAAGAGAAGGAAGTCTTTGAGTAAGTATAAGGGTCATTAATAAGACGAACAGCCCTTCTTTGAATGGCATCAAGAATGCTAAGGGTTGTAGGGAATGCCATTCCCCCAGACATGAGAACAATATTTCAAGAGAGGGTCGAATTGGGGACACATAACAAAGTGTATAAATTGGAAGGAGAAAAATACTTTTTGGCTCGGAAAAGAAATCCAAGCTTTTTTAAAGCCGCGGTGGCTATAGATACAATGTGTTTATGCCAGTTAAGGTTATTCTCAAATGTGACGCCCACAAGGTTAAATGTGTCCCCGCTCTGCAAATCCTGGCCACTCATAAGCAAAGGATGAGTGTTTGATGATTTTTTCGCGACAAGGGAACATGATTGTGTTTTGGATGCATTAAATTGAACGAGATTTTTGGCGCCCCAATCCAATATCAAATTGAGATCCTGTGAAAGAGATATCTGCATCGCCCTGCGTTTGCTTTCCAAGTCAGGTTGAGAGATTGGTTTGGGAACCTGAAAAGTGGAGTGAAGGGTACTATCGTCAGCATAACTATGAATGGGATTGGTTGTGGAAGAAAGAAGGTCGTTGATGTGAAGAAGAAACAAAGTTGGTGCTAGTACTGGAACCCTGAGGCACTCCAGCATTAATTTCGTGAAAGCTTGAGAGAGTGGCCATCAACAATGACTGATATACGTCGATTAGAAAGATAACTGGAGAGCCAAGAGCAAAGTTTAGTTGGAAGACCGGATAGGAGGGAAGTTTATTAAGAAGTGCGTCATGCCAGACTTGGTCGAAAGCTTTAGATATATCAAGAGCAACGATCTGGAACTCACCTAGAAACTCAAGAGACTTGTTGCAGTTGTGTGAAACGAAGAAAATAAGATCTGCTGTGACGAAATCCGTATTGCCTGTCATGTAAAATTTTATGTTTTTCTAAATACCTAAGAATTTGCGAGTTAATGGATTTCTCCATTAAGTAGGATAGTGCCAAATGCAAACTGCAAGTTTTAAAATAAATATACATTTTTATTGAAAAGTGGGTTTAATATTAAAACTCTTAAATTAGATGTGGTTATTATGCGCAGAAACAAAGATATTAAAAGTATTGAAATTCCTAGGATCGCTGTGGTCACCTGGTATTAAAAATTTTTAATAAAATGGCAGAATGCGAGATTATTAAATGCACTTAATTATGGTAATTGGACAACTTTAGTTACCTTTGCCGTAATAGTAGGTTATGGTTAGTGCAAAAAATTATACTGGTAGAAATATTCCTAGTTACAGTAAAAAATTAACTTAATTATCACAGCAGTTCATCTTTCTATCACAGCTTTACAAATTAATAACCATTATTAAAGGGATATAATAACCAATGGAAAAGTTTAGTTAAGACTATTAAAGAGCGTTAATAAACCCAATTATACTCATTGTTATCGACAATTAAGCAACTTATCAAACGTTATTAGATACTTTAATTACAGTTATGTGACAAACTTAATAACGGTAGTAGGTCGGTCTAATAATCGCTGCTACCCAATACTACTAAAGATTATTATTAAAGTTGTTTATCAGTGGTAACTAAAGTATCGCTGTAAGATTACTTTAATAATGGTAACAACCCATCCACATTATCCCCTATTTAATGCAGATATTTTAGTTATCGTTATTAAATTTCTAGTTACAATATAACGGACTTTTAACTACAGCTTTTACAGTTACCATTTTGATATAATTGCATTCTAGGCTTGCCAAAGAAACATTTCAGGTACGGATGAATTCAAAAATATAAACTTTTTTATTAAATTTTTAATTTTTTAATTTTCACCATTTACGATTTATTTGCCGACATTATCTCATTTTAGTACCAAATTTTACTAATAAAAATACATCAACTTTGTGTCGTTTTAAATTCCAGTGTTGGGGTTAGGTGAACGAGGTTTAGTTTTTGTTAGTCAACGCTAGCCTTTTGCTACTTCTGCTAAGCTGTGCTTTTAGCTCTTAGCAAGCTTCCTAGTAGGTTTTGTTAGGTCTATCCTTAACATATCTTTCATTTGTTTTGTGGACTAATATACCTGTATGGCTAGTAACACTGTATGAATATTGCGACTTTTAAACTTATTTTTTTTTAATACAAAAAAAGAAAACCCGCATTTTTTTTTTCGTGAAATGTAGCTATTTGAGAGGCCCCTTTTGTTTAGTTTTGAAAACTTTCTTTTGCTTTCTTTAACCCACCCAGCACCCTGTCTCGCTCTCCCATCCCGTAATCTTTCTTAATTCAAATTTAGAGTAATTTATGAATCATCCGCATTTTTTTTTTTTTTTAGTCACTAAAATACAGTAAATTATCTATTTAAATTTAAAAATCAAAAATTCGGAGTCCGGTATATTGCAGGGTGGCTCCACCATATTCGACACGGTCTGTAGCTGGATAACCATGGGGTTTTTAAAAAAGTAAATACTGAAACATATACAGGTCTGATAAGGCCACAGTATAAAAATTATTTTACTCTATACAGGATGTCTCAAAAAGTGTGACGTATCAAAGTTATATTTTTTTAAATGGAACACCCTATATTTTATGACGGTTTTAGATTCTACATTAAAAAATAATTTAAGTTTGTTAATAGTACCAAGTGTCTAATTTTATTCGTTTTTGTGATATTTGATTTTTTTTTCAAAATGCAGGGTGCAATTAAATTAATTTTATTTTAACAATATAAACTCCTTAAACTTTAAAATTTGTTACAAGATTAGGAAAAGTCTGCCTTATCATACGTAGGTCATATCGAGATCATAGATTATACAGGGTGATCAAAAAATAATTTCAATTTTTAGAAAGTCAAATTGCAATATCTCTCTTATTTTAAATGGAACACCCTGTATTTTTTTACACCACATGATGACAAACCAAATGCTCTTTCAAATGGTGTATAGGTTGCCTATACCTATCTTTATACTTTTAAGTAAATTCCGTTTTAACATATTTTTTTATTCCAAATGTCTATTTAAATGTAAGTAGGCTGTGATATAGCTATGCCTATTTACTAAGCCGTTATTGCAAAATGTAAATTTGTTGGAAAAGCACAAAATTAAAGATTTTGTATTATCTGCCACTATTTTTAAAATTCACAGAAAAAAATCATTAGTTGCTTATAATGCTACTTCCAATAACACTTATTTCAGCTGAATGTGGTAATGATAAAACTTGTGTTTTTAAACAATCCTAATAACGCCTCTGGTCAGTTATGACGACATTCTGTGACCTATAACTCGTTTCTTCCATTATCCATAATCAAGGGGTGCTGGGTGGGGACAAAACAGTATAAATCAACGTCAAACACAAAAAAACATTAATACACTGCACTCGGGCACATGAAAAATGTAAATTAATTTTGAAAAGTATTAAATTTTTCGAAAAACTATCCCACACATATGAGATATCTCGTCCGCCATTAATTAAAGAAGGAAAAATAGGCGCATTCATTTTGGTCAGCTGATAACATGAAGTTCGTCATTATGAAAATGACAGTCTTGATAGAAGCAGCGTTGCCAAACTTCTTATGAAGAATTAACACCAAGCCTATTTCGGGGATTATCCACCATTTCCATGAGAAACAATGGTATTTTTGTAGAAATGCCTCACTTCTTTATGTTTAGGTATTTTTCCTTTTTCTCTACAAATTATAATAGGAAGAAGGAATAACTTAATTTTTCGTATGAATTTTGTCCTGTATCTTCCTTTTTTAAGCTATTGACACTTTCTCACTTTATTTGGCAACATCGCAAGACATTTACAGTTCTATTGCAAACTCTTCTTTTATGCAGTGACAGCCATGACGGGATTGTTGTACTATTATTTATTTTTAATTTTTTAAACAATTTTTGGACATTTTGTAAACAGAAAGTGCGGTGTGTACTGTGAAATACTGTTTTTGGGCGTTTAATGTAGGATTTCTACTGTTTCGTCCCCACCTAGCATCCCTGTTCACTCCACCGTCCCGTAAATATGTTTTTATTAATAATAAATTATAGAAATGGATTTTGGAAAACGCGCACACAGATTTGTATATAATCGACCTATAGAAACGCCCTGAAAAAGAATTTTTCAAAAATCTCTTATAATAGCGAAAACCGCTATATCGAGACTGTTACCCAAAAAAAAGTTGATTGACCCATAAATTGGCGAAAAACAAGTTTAAATTCAATTTAAAATTGTGAATTTTCTTCGGCAACGAAAAACTTTTTTTATATTTAACCGAAAACTAACTCCGCTACTAAAAGACATCCACCCAAAATAAAGCCGCTACCGTCATCGTGACGTTTTGGGTGCCGACACGCTGACTCTAAGGACTCCAAACAGGACAATGGCAGCATGTAATGTGGTCCTTCGGCTTTACAACGATAACAGCTGTCGGCCTTCCTCAATGGACCTCGATCATCATTGTTAAGCTACCGTGTGAGGGCCGTTTTATCTAATAAATTAACCCAAATTATGCTACGTGGTGACAACTATTTTGTTAGCCGTATTTTTTACATCGTATAATAACACTTTTTGTGAGAATTTTCGGGTGTTTGCGGCACCCTTACTATCTGTTTACTAATTAATAATTAGTATTAATTAATTAAATAAACTAATAAGAATATTTAGGTCTCATAAGTCTAGTTATAAATATACAAATCATTTAATCTCTCAGTTTGATTATTAGCCTTGCTCTTACTTAAAAAGTAAAAGAGTTTGCCATAGTAAGACTATTCTGTGTGCGATGCAAAGTCTCGCGAGGTCTCGCTGCTTGCTCTCAAAGATTTTTTTACCTTTTCTTTATCAGCTTTTGTACTTACAATTGCCTTCCTACTTGTTGCTAGCTGCAAGAACAGATCAAGATTCCTTATAGGATTTACAAGGTTTTCCATCTTAAAATTTAACATGAAATGGTCCTTACACTGCAGATCCTGTAAGATAAGAGCATTCTGATGAAAGACATGGATCTCCACAGAATCTACCCAACAAATGCAGTGTTTTGATTTGTTTTATACGTTAAAAAAGTACAAAAGTTACAAGATGTATCTCTATTACGCTTCTAAGAATAATTTAAAATTATTTTTCAGATTTGGATGGTCATATTTCGAAAACTAATTGAGATAGACATCATCAAATGTAGTATTTTTTTAAAGCATTTTGAAAGATTTTTTTGGTGGTGATATAATATTCAGGGTATTCCATTTAAAAAATCATACCTATTGTCGTACCCTGTATATCATATGAGATAATCAATCATTGGATTACTGATTAGAATACTACCGAATTAACCAAACAAGCTGACATTTTAGTTTATTTTGTACAATAAAAAATAATAATGTTAAGGGGGGTGTAAATTTATAATAACATATAATAAGTTTTAGGTTTCCAAAAGCATTTGTAATAATTTATAATATTTTTCCAGCAAAATTACATACGGTGTTACGTCAAACAACTTTAATCCGCTAAGAAACAAACGTGAGCGCTGAAATTTGACTCCATCTGACGCAACTCATGACACAGAAAAACGTGATTAATATTGTTTTGATTCAATGTTTAATAAAAACTTCAGATTAATCAAATATTTTCCGAAGTTCCCATTACTTCCATCAAGTCCAGCAAACATATTACCCTCAGTTTAATTCACATAATCGAAGAGTTTTTGCACGTTTTTAGTGGTTTTTGAGTTGAGTTAATTTATTAGGTAAAAAAAAGTTTTTATTTTGGAATTTGCGAAAAAAAATTATTTTTATGTTTTACCATCTATTATTGATCTGTAATACCTTAGGAACGGAATATGTTATGGTAGCAATAGTACCTGCTATCACACCTAGGGCATTATAAGCGGGCATTATGATAATGCCCTTATAATGCCCTAATACGCTAATATGGAAATTTTTATTGCTTATCCAATTTTATTTCTCTCACAATAAAGATCAAGTTTATACAAACACTATGTATTAAAATAAAATCAATAACTTACCAGTTCCCGAAAATATGCCATTAAAACGGTTTCGGTTATTTGAAGAATTGCGTTCGCATCTTTCAAATACCAAATATGCCATACTCCCGATCATACTGTTGCCGCTGATTTAACTGGCAAAGATTTTCGGTCGCTTTATATGTGCCTTTCTCTGCTTATATTTTAGTGAGATTTCTTCCATTTTGAGCAAATCGTTAAATAAAAATGCCAACTGACTAACTGATAGAAACATCAAAGTCAAACTTAACACCAGTCATTATCTACTTACGTATACAGGTACAGAGTGCAACTTATTTTATATATTGCGAATAAATAATGTAATTAGTCATTGAAAAACTCTTTTTTGGGTAAAACATAAAGCATTGTATGCACCACGGGCTTTTACTGGATCCGCGAGGTCAACAATCAGCTGTGGGCGTAAAAGTGCTTTACGCCAGAGGTGCAAACAATATTTTTGTACGACTAAAATTAATATACTTCTCTGTAGTTAGGAGAAAATTTTAATCAGTATACTTTTAACATTTGTTTAATTAAATTAATTGTTGTTTTGCCAAAAAAAAAAAATGAGCATAATTTAATTTTTTTATTGTTTTATAAAATTATAAATGCGGACAGTTTTGATATTTTTGTCCTTAGGCGTAAAATTGCCATTTACGCCCTCATTTATAAATGGGGCGTTTTTGATACTTTTTCCCGTAGGGCTTAAAAATACAATTTTACGCCCGGTCGTTCAAAAAATATATTAAATTTTTAAAAATATGGATGTTGTGCTTCCAAAATTTTTTAATTGCTAATAACCACAACAAACTTTTTGTAGTATTTAATATATAACCAAAAAATACGGAAAAAAATTAGGAAAAATATTGATGCCAGTCATCACATTTTTTCTCTAGTATTTGTTGACACTCCCAAGTTTTTAATACCTACCTAATTAAATTACTTTTACGTATTTTGTTTTATTAATTAAATTTTTTATTTAAATATTATATAAACATTATCTATAAACTTTTATGTGTTATAATTTTCCAGCACAAAATTCTTTGTTTTCAATCCTAAAATTATTTTCTCGAATTCATCGTAAGCCGCGTCCAGACTTGCAACAATTCGCCGTGCCGCTCCGCTGCATACCCGCCACATAGCGCGGACTTAGATGTGGACGGATTTTACGCACAGCCTTCTTAAACTCTGAGCCGTGAAGTAAGAAAGGCAACGTTGCAAACAACACTGTACAGTAGGAATATTGAAATGAGTTCCTAATAGATTACATGCTAAATATAATTAATTTTTGAAGTGTTTTAAACAAAATATAGGTATTAATTTTTTTGGATATTTTAGACAACATATAGGTATAATTTTAAATACTATAGTTGCCCTAAAAAGCAATAATGTGTCTGCAAAACTTATCAGGAACTTTTCTGCCTTATACAAATTTGTTGGTAAGGATTTAAAAATTTCAAATTGTTATGATGTTTTCTACCCCGCTTTATGCATTTTTTGCGAACAGACCAATGTAGCTTTTTAAAGTTAACTAAACATTTATTATTTAGAAATACTTGCAATACTTAAAATGAATTGAAAGCATGTGTGTTTAGTTATAAATATAAAAGCTTAATAATATAGCGTATTACATAAGATGCGCTTTAAAATAACAAACGCTTTAAATTAGGTTTTCCACTATATTTACCCTAAAACCGCCTTAGGTAAATAACTTTCAGAATATCTATATAAATAATATTTTTGGTGAACTTACCAGGATATTTATGCGCATTAGTTGATATAGTCCTTAGGATATTGCTTGGGGTAAATAATTGTTTTTGGTGCACTATACACACTATTGATATCAAATAAAACCAATTTTTTAAAAACACACTTAGTTAATTAGTAGCCCGTAAAATATATTTGTCCATTTACCGTATAGGTACTACTTTTACTTTTAATAAAAAACACTTATCCGGTCAATAGCGCACAACCAGGCTTTCCTAATTTCATCGTTTATGGGGAAATAAAATGTTGTTTGATAACCCTCTGTTTTAATATAACTTGGGTAATTCGTTTTGCAGCCCGAAACGCAACACGTTCGTGCCATAATGTATGCCGTACGCACCAACTATACGCGCACATTTAAACGTAAAAACAACGATTGACATATTGCCACTGGTCCTATTTTTTAAATATAACAATTAATTACTTATTTTTTCTTTATATAATAAATACACGCTACGATTTAACTTTTAAAAACAGAAAAAACCTTTTAAGCAATCGTTTAAACTTGTTTCTGTTTACTTCTAAACATTACTTGACATTCCTACTGTGCTGTGTTGCCAGATTTCTCCTTCACGGCTTAGAATTTAAGGTTGTGATTTTACGTCCTTTCAAGGGCTTGGCGAATGATTTGCCGGTGGTTCAGAGCTTGTCGGTTTTGTGGCGTCAAAGGAGCGCGCAAACTGGTTGGTTAGTTTGGACGGATGTTGTCGAATTGTTGCAAGTCTGGACGCGACATGAACCGCTTGGTTATCTTCTCTGACGTTAATTAAAAGCGTGTTATAATTTTATAGCGAAATAACAATCTTGTGTACTGCGAAAACTGCCTGATTTTATAGAAAATGTAGGTAACATAATATAATTTAATTTTTTTACTAAAAACGTCGAAGGAATAATTTGTTTTGTTTTCTGCTGCCACAATTAATATACTTAATTAATTACTGAAAGGTCAATCATTTAGTAATAGATTGGATGTAGATTAATAGGTAGATAATTGTGATTATGAAAGGGTATTTTAATAGAATTTGCATACTAAGGCCTAAAAACATGTCTTTTTAAAAACTCTAACTATAGACCAATTTCAATTCTCTCAGTTCTAAGTAATGAAAGAATTAATTAATTCACAAATTCTTAAGGACTTAGAAAAACACAAAAATTTTGCATAACAGGCAGTATGGATTTCGCCACAAAAGATCTACAGCAGATCTTCTTTCCTTCGTATCACACTGTTAGAATATGTCTCTTTAGTTTCTAGGTGTGTCCCAGATCGTTGCTCTTGATATATCCAAAGCTTTTGACCAGGTCTGGCATGCCGCACTTCTTAATAAACTTCCCTCCTATGACCTTTCAACTAAACTCTGTGCTTGGGTCTCTAGTTATCGATCTGATCGAGCGCTTATATATCAGTTATTATGGACGGCCATTCTTCAAGCAAGCTTTCACCAAGTAAATGCTGGAGAGTCCCTCAGGGCTCGGTTCACCGGCACCAACATTGTTTCTTCTTCACATCAACGACCTGCTCCTCGTCACAGCCCCAATTCCATTCCTTGGTTTCATGACGGGCAATGTGCCCTTCCACTCCAGTTTTCAGGTTCCTAAACCATCACTAAACCTGACTTGGAAAACAAACGCAGGGCGATGCAAGATATCTCGCACTGCAGGATCCAAATTTAATATTGGATTGGGGCGCCAAAAATCTCGTCCATTTTAATGCATCCAAAAACACAATCCTGTTCCTTGTCGCGAAAAGAGTCATCAAATGCTCATCCTCTACTTCTTATGAGCGGCCAAGTTTTACAGAGCAAAGACACCTTCAATCTTGTCGGGCGTCACATTTGAGAGTACGCTTAAGCTGGCATAAACACATTGCATCTATAGCCACGGCAGCCTCAAAAAGCTTGGATTTCTCTTTCGGGCCAAAAAAGTATTTCTCCCCTTCTAATTTATACACTCTATGTGTCCCAAATCCGACCTTCCCTTAGCAATATTGTTCTCCCACTATCTGGGGCATGGCGTCCCCCCCGACCCTAAGCATTCTTGATTCTATTCAAAGAAGAGCTATTCGTCTCGTTAGTGATCCTTCACGCACAGAAAGGCTTCCCTCTTCGCCCATCGTCGGGCTGTGGGGATTTATCGCTTTTTATAGGTACTTCCATGGCTTCTGCTCTGAAGAGATTGTCCAGTATAGTTCCTCCACTTACGGTTCCCAACAGGAAACTCGTGGTTCCGCGCGTATGCATCCTATACGGTCCAACTGGACAGGCCCCGAACTTCCACTTTGTTCGTTCTTTTATCCCTAGGTTTCTGGGTTGTGGAACCTGCTGCCCGCGGTCTTTCCTTCCCCCCAAATCTTCAAGTATTTAAGGGCCTGTGTCAACTCTGACTCCTCTTACCCCTGCGCTTAAGACACCCACGGTACGCTAGTATTTGGGCTTTTGGCCTTCGTGGTTTGTCCAAAGAGAAAATCGGTTTTTCTCGAATAACTTTTATGGTACTTGGTATATTAGGATATTTTTATATGACAGAAATTACTAAGGACTCCTTAAAATGGTACCCTTTAGGGACATGTCAATAATTCGGGCACCAGGGACGCACTTACCCTCACACAAAAGTGCTAGTTATTTTTACACCCTGTACATTAGAGAAATAAAAGTAGTAATTCTCTAGCTTAAACCCTTAGCTAAAAAAAGGCTCTTGTTTATTATCAATTACTACGTTTATATCGAATAGTTCAAGCTGGCTTGAAAACAAAGCGGCTTTGAAGCGATTTCCAAGTCTACGTGTTTATTTCGGTGGCTTGAAAGTCGATTGAAAATCGAGGTCAAGCACATTTCAGGCCATCGTCGTACGCATGCGGCAGTTTTGCATCCAACTTCACAGTAGACATCAAATGAAAAACAAACCTCACTTTTTAATTTGTCCCGTTTTGTGTGCTGTTGTTGGTGTAAGCGTGTTTTAAAGTTTTTTCACCTGTTTTTCCACTCATATTTTGTATAAAAATGTCAAAATCATATATGAAATTGACACTGATGACGTTCGAGGAAGCATTCATCTGAAGTTAGGCAGTTATTAAGCCCGCTTGAATCGTTTATATCGTGTTTCTAATCGGCTTCAGTGAAGTCAACCCTACTTATTTTCAGGCTTGACTTGAACGATTCAAGTCACTTTCAAGCGCGTTTATATCGCTTTTTTCAAGCCACTTTTAAAAGCCGCTTTAACTCAAGCTAGCTTTAACTATTCGATATAAATGTAGTAAATAAATTAAAGCGTTTTTGACCAGAACAAGGTTTTGTGTTGTGGAAACCTCTAAAACATTAGGTTATTCTGTTGCAATTAGCACTTAGAAACCTTTCAGAAATGATTTTTATTTTCACGACAAAAAAAAATAATGTTGCAGCATTTTAGAAAGTTCCATAATCTTCGATAATGAAAGCAAAAGAACGCATAAGTTTAGAGGTAGCCCATGTTGACATACAAAATTATTCAATACAACCTTATTTGAGCAAAAAATTTTATCTCGCAAAAACGCTTTAATTTATTGATATTGAACAGAAAAGCACCTTTTTTAGTGATTAAGGGGTTTAACCTATCCAAAAATACTAGTTTTATTTCTATAATATACAGGGTCTTTAAAAATAATTAGCCCTATTGTGTGAGGGTGTAGTCTGCCCCTGACACCCCAACTAATGCACATGTTCTAAGAAGGCACCATTTTAAGGATTCCTTAGCAAAGCTGGAGAGCCATTTTATAGACAATCAAAAACTTAAAAAATAAAGGTACTGCTTATTAAAGTCGATAAACCTCACCGTTTAGGCACCAATAGACATCAATTCATCAATTTCAATCAAATTAACTACATATATACAGGGTGTCCAGTAACTCAACCGGCAAACTTTACGGGACGATTCTACAACAAAATAAAAAAAAAACTTTTTATAAACATATGTCCTAAACGTCTTAGTTTTTAAACTACGGGTGTTAAAAATTAAAAAAGACAGTTTTTTTTAATTAACACACCAACTAAGACGTTTAGGACATATGTTTATATGTAGTTTTTCTTATCTATCAGAATCGCCCGTAAAGTTTGTCGGTTGAGTTACTGGACACCCTGTATGTATGTAGGTAATTTGATTGAAATTGATGAAACTTTGATGTCTATTGGTTGCCTAAACAGGTGAGGTTTATCGACTTTAATAAAGAGTACCTTATTTTTAAGTTTTTGATTGTCTATAAAATAGCGCCCCAGCTTTGCGATATCTGTCAAAATAAAAAGTTATGATGTAAATAAATTTTAAGTTTAGGTAAAGTGCCCTCTGGCGGTATTTAAAAAAAGTACTTTTGTCTTAAAATTTTAGAATCTGCGAAAGCTCGATTTGTAGTGCCAAATATCAACTGGATTGGTTAAAAAATAAATGCAATATGGCGAAAAACCAAAATAAAATTGAACTTTGACGGCTTGTAACTGAAACGAATGACATTTTGAAAAAAATATATGAAGCTCTACCCTTATTTTGTTAAGTAGAATCACCC
>JACEGR010011512.1:0-14693 GCA_014170235.1 Listronotus bonariensis | reverse complement strand
GATATTGAAATGTTTCACGAACTATTTCGTAATCTAATCATTTCATTTTAAGCTTCACTGTTGCATGGGGTTTCAGAACGCAACTACTCCGAACAAGTTTCTGTCCGCCTTTATGCTGAGAGTACGTCCGAAACTGCTAGCTCTTTCTCTGTTACTCTCCTACAGAAAATCTATAAAGGAATTTATTTATCCTGGCGATCCTAATCAGGATAACGGGATACTGTTTGCAGATTATTGCATTGCCATGGGTCCTTGATACGTGTGCAAAGTTTCAAAGAAATCGAGTCGCTGGAAGTTGGTGAAAATTAAGCTTAAAGATTCCGTTACATACATACATACATACATACATACATACAACCCAAGCTAATAAAAGCGTTTTTTTAGTTTTTTTAAACTATTATTTATTTTCATTTCGTAATTGGAAAAAATATTAAATCTTTATAAAAAGTCAGTGGTGCCCACTGAGAAGGCACTGGGCTCAATACTTTTAATCTAGTTAATGGTCTTATTATAATAAATAAGGACACAAAATTTCATTTAAATCAGAAAAAGGGTTTTTAAGATACTTTAAAGAATACCTATTGTTTTTACAAACTTTGACGCTCTGTATCTCAGAAGGGAAGCGAGGCCAGACATATGTTTGTAGGAACTTTTTTCATAAAAAGACATAAAAAATTATCCTTTTAAGTTTTGTACTCGTAGATAGGAAACATCCTGTATTTTTAGTATTAATAATATCAAGCAGTGGTTCTCAGGGACTACTGAGTTGAAGCAGGGTGTTCCTCAAGGCTCAATACTGGGTCCAATTTTGTTTCTGCTTTATGCGAACAGCCTCTCTGAGGGTTTACCTCGGGTCATGTGTCAGTATGCTGATGATACATCGGTTATATTGGCGAGTGGGTGTTTGGGGACCCTCTCTGGGGAGTCTTCGGATGCAGCAGAGCAAATGCGAGCTTGGTGCCAAAACAACTACCTAAAATTCAACGCTGATAAGACTGGACTTATTACATTTGAAAAATCCTTAGCACGAAGCCACTCTCTTTACGCTAAGATGAATGGTAAATCCATCCCAGTAGTCAACAACATAAAATTTCTAGGAGTTATAATAGACTCAAACCTAAGTTGGAAAGATCATATTCACTCACTGCAGTCTAAACTGAACAGTACATGTGCATTGTTGCGAAGATTGAGAGATGCACTTTTTGTAGACAGTATACGCATACGCACTATTTTGCTTGTGTTTAGTCTCTTATAAGTTATGGGATTCTGTTTTGGGGATCTTCTACTCATGCAATTAATATCTTTAGAACCCAAAAGCGTATTATCAGATGCATACTTAAAGTGCATCCTCGAGCTTCTTGTAAACCCTATTTTAATAGCCTAGGCTTTTAACTGTCCCTAGGTCTATATTTCTTGGCCTTAGTAATGTTTGTGAAGAAAAATTCCATTTATTCACTGTAAACTCCGATTTTTATTCCAACTCAATGACAATTGTCACCAGAGGCAGGAGTGATCTTAGTATTCCTTCTCATAATTCAACGTTCTTTAAGAGAGGACCTTATTACCGTGCTGTCAAGGCTTATAAATCCTTGCCACCTACCTTGTGTGAAATAGAGAATAATGATAAATTTCGAAGGGCTGTGATACAGTTCTTGCAGGATAAGTGTTTATACTCTTTAATTTTGATTATTGATCATAGACTGTTAAACTGTTACTACATATTTTAATTGTTATGTCTGTTAATGATTTTATCACCACCTGTATTTTTGTTTTATTTTAATTGTTTTTAACAAATTTAATTATTTTAAATGAATGTAAATCTAAATTATTTTTTTATTTATTCTGTAGTGACGTTCCTATGTCGTTGTAACAATGATTTGTGGAAATAAAGGATATTATTATTATTTAATATTATTATTATAATTTGCCAACTTTTATCATTTGCTATTTTTCTAATTAAAAAGACAAAAGACAACTATCATTCAGAAAGCATAAAAACAAAACAAACTCAAAATCGATGCTTTTAATGTGACCATGGCCAGACTTGACTAAATGCACTAACCCCCTTTGGGAAAAAGGGTCGCAGATCGTGATAGCATCGGGAATATTAGGCCAACGAGAGGGTGGCTTTGTTAAAAACTGATTTGTATGTGTTTCGGAAGGTCGCCACTCGAGGGGTGATTTTGCAGATTAATATGATGACGTATATGAAAAAACCAGCATACAGGGTGAATTTGAATGATTTTATCTAAATGATTGGCTAGTCTCAATTTTTAATAAAAACAAAATAATAATAAAAATTAAAGTTTAGTGTCGGTCCTGATGATGGCCACGTTTGCTGGTTTAAATGGTTTTATTGCTGTTTATCAATTTTGTCTTAAATAACAAATAACCACATTGTGTTTGTCATTGACAACCTTTTGTTTTTGGGGGAGAGGGGAAGAAGTAATTTTGACCTTACAAATATGGCCTTAAAATATGTATACTCAATTTTAAAACATCCTATTGAACATATGTTCTAAACAGGGTGATCTATTGATAACTTCTTTATAATGGAAGATATAAAGTCGGTAAAATTAGTGAAATTGTAGTATTTTTTCTGCCAACAGAAGAACAACTAAACATCGGGTTTTCGATTTATTGCAAAAATTTACTTTTTTATAATGAAACACCCTGTATATTATCAGGGCTGTATTAAGGGTATGAGGCGCCCTAGGCTAGAATTCCCAGAGCGCCTATTTTCCTACTAAAACAATTTTTGAAGAGCAAAAAAAAGGGCCCTTACCTCCATTTCAGTCAAAAAAAAAGGTTATTCTCTCCTTTTCGCGTCTATTTTATTTATATCCCCACAGAAAAAATTAGTTCTAATCCCCACCCGACCTAAACTTTTTAGAAACTTCCCTGTCTAGCGCCTATTTTTTTATGTAAAACTATAAGAGATAGACATACCAAATATAGCATTTTTTACAGCTCTTTAAAATATATGTTTATTGGTGATGCAATATACAGGGTGTTTTATTTAAAGAATGCCAATTTACTATTAAATTCCTAAGGATGGCCATATTTCCGAAACAAATTAAGAATTGGATATAACACATAATGACTTTTGTAAAGTGCTCTTTAATAGATCTTTCGAATTATTAAATAATATACAGGGTGTTCCATTAAAAAAAAAGTATTTTTCTGCAATAAATTGGAAATCCGATGTTCAGTTCTTTTTTGTTAGCAGCACGTTAATCAGCTACAAAAATACTACTACTATCACAAATAACCGACTTTGTATCTTTAATAATAAAGAAGTTAAAAAAAATACGTGTAGCATAAAAATGGGAAATCTGGCAACAGTGCCGATATCACTGTTTAATTCCACATGTTCAAAACACCCTAAAGACCAGTGCCATATTAACTATTAGGGCTGATTAGGCTACAGCCTAGGGCGCCATGAAAAATAGACGCCAGACAGGGGAAATAATAGGCGCTAGACAGGAGGAGTTTTTAAAAAAGTTTAGGTCGGGTGGGGGGATTTTTGGTGACTAATTTCTTTGTGAATAGGGTGCTTTGGAATGAAATAGGCGCGAAAAGGAGAAAAAAACTTTTTTTTGTGGAAAATAGGCGCTCCGGAAATTCTAGCCTAGGGCGCCCTCAATCAGTTAATACGGCCCTGCTAAACACCATAGTTGGTAAAATGTAGCTTCCAGCGGTAATAAAGATATTTCAATCTATGTCTAGTACTTCAGTCTTATGATATTATTTTACTAACTATAGTTGTATATAAAATTGTCATTAAGGGTCCTAAAACCTTACATTATATTTATATTATGTTATGTTTGAAATACTACAACTGGTACAAAATAACATTTTCTTTAATTATGTATGCGAATAACAGGACATGACGTTAAAACAAATTAAATGATTATGTCAAAAGCTTTCACTATAATTCTGCTCCAGGGTACCCAGGCAGAAGAAAAAATATCTGATAGATACTTGTGTTGTCATGGTAATGCAACCAAAACTACACATTTGATTGGTCAAAAAAACAGTGGTGTGAATTTCTTATGAAAAACCTGGTCGTTACCCGGTATGGACCAAGATCGTTTGACTAGGTAAGGTTGCCTCATTACGTCACATATGTACCGCACTGCTGGTTCCTTGGCGCCAACAAGAATGTCTAGACGGATAATACTATGAGGGCGAAAGAGCGCGATATACAATATTTAAAAATCAGCTAGAATAATCAATTGTTAAATAATTTATTAATAGGAAATAAAGAAGTTACGGTAACAACTGGAATTAACAGTATTTAAAAGTATTTTTTTAATATTGACAAAAACACAAACTACACTGTTAAAAACTTCATTAAATAATGAGCAAAATACATATGTGACGTATGGTCCGCCATGTTGTGCAAGGCTTACGAGGCAACCTTTCCTAGTTAAACGATCTTGGGTATGGACCTCTAATTCCGTACCAATAGAGACATTTTGCACCCCTTATTTTGCAATTCCGTTGTGGTTAACTTTATTCTGAGACTGCGCAGTAACGCGCAAACATGATCCGTTATCGTTATTAACCATACCGGACTCCTTTAATTACGGATGAATACCGAAGAGCTTATCGTTATCTTTATCGTTATTGGTAAACTGCGTGGTTGCCAAATTGTAAAATTTTAATATCGATTATTTAAGAAGGTTGAAATTTTAATACCGTATTAATTAAAATATTATTGATACATAACGAATAATTAGCGAAAAATTCATAGCAGTAAGAAAAATAAAATAGTGTAAAGAAATTAAAACGGACTTGCATTTTTAAGGATGTTTTAAATCAGTAATTAATTTACATGTTACAATCTGGCACACTTGCTTTTTGCTTATACTGTATTGTTTACATCTACTTTAAAAAACAAAATCAAGGGAACTGTTTGCATATATTAAAAAATCAATATATAACTTATGGAGAATAAAAGTAAATACTGATTTTCGCAAACTTTAAAATCGGCGAACCACAGGCAAAAATAAGGTTATGGGTCGAAAGCGCAGACGCAAGATAAATTTCTTAAAAGAGGCTGCAAAATCTCTGTCTTAAACTGCTGCCGTAATCGTTATGTTTAATAACGATAACCATAAGGAGGCCAAAAATAGTCTGTTATTTTAAGAGGTGCAAAATGTCTCTAATCTTACAATCGCAACTAAAACAGCTCTATATCCCAAGCAACAAACCGCGCTTTGGCCAAACTTTCACCCCAACTTTCCGTTGAGAACGAAACTAGCGCGTCTGAATTGCCGAAATAGGCTCCCGCCAGGAAAGTTTTGATACGGACGCATTGATGCGTGCTCGCATAAAGGGCCTCGATGGGTATAAACACACACTGGGCGACGGCCCTACATTAATCATAACACGGACTACTCGAAAGGGCCTAAATAGAGTCATTTCTGAAGTCTGTAGGGCCGAATCACGCGGCGCGGATTCGGTTGCACAGCTGTTACGTGCATGGTGCAGGGGATTTCGGGGCTTTGTTTTGGATGGATGTGGTGCGGGAACTATGCAGATAAACGATTTTTTGATCTGAGACTTGATAATTATTTATTACTACGAGAGTTGATACAAGTACTCTTTTTTAGTATACTGCATAAAATGATAAAAAAGTAGGGTTTGTTAAAGTCATACTTTAATTTAGTGTTTTGTTCCATTTCCTACTAGAACGTGGTGTTGAGTAAGAAATTGAATGGCCTCTAAAACGAGGTGCCACATAACTCTGCTTGTCATAAAAGAAGATTATGACACTACACCACATGATTACAATTAATTTTTTGTCAGAATTTATTTTACCCAAGGTTAGTTTATATTTATAAGGTTGCGACATATCCTCAACTTTTAGGCGGTTCGAGGTCGGGGACGCAAGGAAGGGCACCCCACGGAGAAAAGTTGGCAAGACTGTGTAAAATCAAAGCTGATGACCAATCCAGTGGCCCCTAGAATTTGCGCATTTCATTTTTTATTGTTTTGGTAGTGATATTTGTTGAAAGATGTAATTCCAAATGCTTTTTATTTAAAGTAAAAGAATTTACAACTTAATAACAATTAAAAACTGTTGTGTAAACGGTTGTTCTACTAATACAATAAACTGTATATCTCGGGCACTGAATAACATGGCCGAAAAATGGGACATGTGACGTCATAACACGTCAAAGCAATAGGGCCGAATGTCGTGACCTTATATAAACCGACTATTGATTTTACGCAAGTTTTATACCTACAGGTTAAGCTAAATAACATAACACATAGGAAATGTGAGGAAAAGAGACAATCTAACTAAATCCCGGCATATAAACTTGTGTGACTAATACTGCTTGTTTTGTTATTCTATTTCTCCCGATGTACTAAAACTGCTTGCTCAAGCAGTATATTAAAATCTGCACTGTGTACGTGCAAATTTGGGCTAATTTTTAACACTTGTAACACTGGAACGGCTGGGTCGCTCATTAGAAACAAAGCGGTGTAGAGTAGAGAATCAGAAGGCCTTAAAAACGAGGTGATACTGACCTCTTGGGACTAAGCCAGAAATGGAGTGAAAGGACATTTAAAATCCTCACTGTATATTCCGGTTGAAAAAAAGAACATATAATTGCCAATGCGTAGAAAAGAAAAACAGAAAATCAATTTAAAGCATCGAGCTGGCGTCACTGGCGTAGATAATATTTTCAAATGATTATACCTAACGACTGGGACATAGGATCCAAAATTTTAATATTGAAATTTGCGAAAAAAATTTGACTCTTTGGATTACCTCTCCCTCCCTCCAGAAAAAAAATTCAAGGTAAAAAAATAAGTTTTAAAAGCTAATCTTCTTTTTCTATTTTTTGGGAGAGAAAGCGGGGGGAGGGGGAATCTAAAAATCAACTTTTTCGCAAATTTCAAAATTACAATTTTCTTTACCAAAGTGTTCTTCTCAAGGCCACTAGCATCTGGTATAAAATTTGGTGGGGGGTTCCGTCTCCCAGTTTTTAGATATAGTCATTTGCAAATATTATACAGGGTGATTCAAAAATCGATCACGAAACTTAAGGGAGTGATTCTACTTGACAAAATAAGGGCAGAGCTTTATATAATTTTTTTTCAAAATGTTATTCGTTTTCGAGTTACAAGCCGTCAAAGTTCAATTTTTATTTTGGTTTTTTCGCCATATTGCAATTATTTTTTAACCAATCCAGTTGATATTTGGCACACAAATCGAGCTTTGCAGATTATAAAATTTTAAGACAAAAGTTCTTTTTTAAATACCGCCAGAGGGCACTTTACCTAAACCTTAAAATTTATTTACATCATAACTTTTTTATTAACTTATTAATGTATATATTTTTAAACAGTAAAAAAATATCCTACAAAATACAAAAAGAAAATAAAATAAATAATAGTTTAAAAAACTAAAAAACACGCTTTTATATGCAACCGAACTAAAATTAAAAATAATTTTTCATTAAAAAATATTGTCACTTCAGAGTAAAAAGCGTGGGGTGCTTAATATATTAAATGTTATAATTATTATATTTGCCAATATCTATGAGGGAAAAGTTATGAAAAAATAGTAAAATGCACCCCACGCTTTTTACTCTGAAGTGACTATTTTTTTTAATGAAAAATTATTTTCTAATTTTAGTTCGGTTGCATATAAAAGCGTGTTTTTTAGTTTTTAAACTATTATTTATTTTCATTTTTTAGTTCGATATGCATGTATGTATGTATGTATGTAAAAATGCTCCAGTTTATTCACTAAAAATTCCTTCGCCATTTTGTCAAGAGTAACTAAAGTTCCTGAGAAAGTTTGGGATGTTGCCAAAAGATGGCAACACAGGTGTTGTTTTTATAATATAAAGGAATTTTTTTATCCTGGCGATCCTAACCAGGGTAACGGGATACTGTTTGCAGATTATTGCATTGTCATGGGTCCTTAATACGTGTGCAAAGTTTCAAAGAAATCGAATAGCTGGAAGTTGGTAAAAATTAGGCTCAAAGATTCCGTTACATAGATAGATAGATAGATAGATAGATAGATAGTTACAACCCAAGTTAATAAAAGCGTGTTAAATTAAAAAAGGCACTATTCTCTATATTCCATCGAGCAACAAACAAAATTTAAATCTATTATCTCAAAAACTATTTAGACTGCATCTGTCTCCGCTCTCTCAAACGCGTACAATAAACCTAAGAGCGTAATATATGGGGTTTGATTTGAGATTTTACACAGAGTGTATTGATTTATTCTCATATGTATTTTCTGTTTGCCAAAAGACTTATGACGTTGTTATCAGCATCTGACATGATCTGATTAAAATTACAGTCGGGCTGTATGTTGTGAGTGAGTATGCAAACTGTAGAAAAACTTGATGCATTGGTAAAGCTATGAATTATGGCTAACCGAAAAGAGTTATTGCTGTTTCAGAGATATTATTTTAAAAGTTCGTAAAGGAGAGAAGAGAGTGTGTAAATTTGAATATAAATGTATACTGGTGGGGTTTTTGTATAATATTATTGAGCAATTGAGCAAACATATAGCTTTTCGAGGTAAAAATAAAGCATTTTTCTATAAACATTTGTTCTTAAACGCATTAATTAGGGGAGTAAAGCCTAATGACGACCAAAATTTTATATGTATAGAAGAAACAGTTTAAAAATGTAAATTCGGTGCTCTTTGATAAGAAAAAAATCACAAAAAGTTTAAAGCAAATAAATCGGCATGCTTGTCTTCGCGGCCGCCTTTGCTATATTTCTTTTATGATATGCCGGTTGATGCAACTGGTCATCGCACTATGGGATAGAAATTAATTTTTTTGGTCAAAATTCTGAAACTTACCAATCTAGCTTAAAATAAGGCGCTTTTTACTGGAAAAATATTATAATTTTACACCCCCTTAACATATATAATTTTTTATTGTACATAATAAACTAAAATGTCAGTTTTTGGTTAATTCGGTAGTATTCTAATCAGTAATCCGATGATTATTAGCTCATATGATATACAGGGTACGACAATAGGTATGATTTTATTAAATGGAATACCCTGAATATTATATCACCACCAAAAAAATCTTTTAAAATGCTTTAAAAAATACTACATTTGATGTGTCTATCTCAATTAGTTTCGGAAATATGACCATCCAAATATGAAAAATAATTTTAAATTATTCTTAGAAGCAAAATAGAGATACATCTTCCCAACTTTTTTATTTTTTAACGTATAAAATAAATAAGAAACACTGTTTTATTGGGTAGATTCTGTAGAATCCATATCTTTAATCAGAATGCTTTTATCTTTTAGGATATACAGTGTAGGACAAAACATATTAAATTTTAAAATGGAAAACCTTGTAAATTATAAAAAAATCAATCTTGTATCTGTCTTTACACTCAGAAGTAGCAAAAAGTAGGAAGGCAATTGTAAGTAAAAAAACTCATAAAGAAAAAGGTAAAAAAATCTTTGACAAAAGTAGCGAGACTTCATCGGAAACACAACAATAGCTCTTATTATTTAAATTCTTTTACTTTTTTAGTAAACAAGGCTAATAATAAACTAAGTAGATTAAACGTTGTATATTTAAGTTTACTTAAAATACATTTTTAAGTTTCTTAATACCCCAATAATAGAAGTCGTCATATCCTTTTATAATTTTGCGTACATGTAGTTTGGAGTATCTACTTTGAAATACACAGCATGAACCATTAAAATTTCAAAGTTGCTTTTTGGCCAAAATAATGGATTTCTATCCCATAGTGTATCGGCGCGTCGCTGTAAAGAATAGCGGCGCCTTTGTATAAAATAGTCCGATTGCAGCCGGCCTTTTTATGTTTTTGTATTATTTTCAAAGGGTACCGAATTTGCGCTTTTAAAATGTTCTTACTATATCGTGGGTGCCTTAAGCGAGGTAAGAGAGAGTATCGGAGGAGAAGGGAAGACCTCCACGGGCAATAGATTCCACATTCTGGAAACTCTAGGAATAAAACAACGAACAAAGTCGGAAGTTCGGGTCTGTCAGTTGTACCGTAGGGATGCATACGTGCGGCACCACAAGTTTCTTTGTTGGGAAGCTGCAATTGTAGGAAAGGAAAGAAAAAATTAAACACAGTCAGCTAGTAATAAATCTTTTAATTCGACTATTAAGGTAGTTAATTGCGTTACCATCCATAATAATTTAGTTATAGTACAAAAATATCTATAATTCTATAATTTACAGTTTATCTATCACAATTGCCAGTGCAGTTACGTTTTGTTTTTAGACTTTAAATAAACTAACATAATTATAATTATTTTTTACACGATATCTACACGTACGCGTATTTACACATTAAACAAATAAAATTACAAATTATGTACAAATAAATAAAATTTTACAATAATAACAACAACAAAAAATATTACAAGTGTAAATTAATAAGGGATTTCTCGTTTTTAAGTTTAAATTAACCGCCAGCGGTATATTGTGTTTTCTGCTATGTTCCAAAATCACATTGATTTGCTTTTTATGTATACGTACTACGTTCTCGTTTGTCCTCAGATATGTTTTGAGCAAAATATTTTAATTTATTTTGCGATATTTAAACAGAGAAATCCTCTATTCCAATACCTGGTACTCAAATATTCTGTAATTAAAATTACAACTAAAAATATATACTCTTTGGTACTGGTAAAATTCTTCTAAATTCGCCTCGCTCATACATGCAGCGCCACACTTTCCTTCGCACTACCCGTTTCTTCCGATCTCGATCACCACACAAAATCAAGTTCCCACATATCAAAGGAGTTTAGGTCATGCTACTAATACGGCCGCCACACAGTTTTCGCCGTCTTAGTAGTTTTTGAAAAGGGAGCTTTAAGCGTGCACTTCACTCCTGCGGGTTCTTTGTCTTGCACTGTCGAGTCAGGATGCTGACTCTCTTGCAAGAGGACACTAGCTGGCTTGATGGGAAGAAAAGCTGATCGTACAACGTCTATATCTTCGTCGTCTGATTGGTCAGTGGATGACTGATCTACTGTCGAATGAACTTTCTTCTCCTGAGGAGGACTCTGACTTTGCGACACCGGAGATAACCGCAGCGACACCTGCTCCATAGGCATAGCAGGTGCAAAGGTCTGTGAATATCTCCCAAAGGCGACATTTTCGTGATATCAGCGCTTAGAGAAGGAGCTGGCGGATGAGGCACTGACATGTAAAACTCCGGACCTGTAAACAAAGCCACAATTAAAATATTGTAATTAAAATGGTAGCCGGCCATATGTGAACCCGAATTAAATATTCTTTTGATCTCTCTGTAATCAAAGAGGGGTCGATTTAAAAAGCTGAATTTGAATGAATAGGTTGCAATGAATCGGTCGCCGACGAGAACTAAAAGAGATATTTTAATAAAAGCGGGGGTTGTTATAGTTACGGCAGTCGAAACTTTAAAAAGTTCACAAATGATTCGTTAGATTTGTTTTTGAGTAGTTTTCATTAGAGTGGGAGATTCAATAAAAAAAAAATATTACTGATTCAAAAACTAAAGAAATAAAAATTACCTTTTCCAAGACCCGCGTGGACGTCATTGAGTGTCATGATAGGATTGGTTCTTTGCCTCATGTAGTCTGGTAGGCCATACGATGAATAAACCGAATCCAACCATCCTGGGTTGAATAAAAATGGGTTGAATCCACCCGGTAAACCGTAACCAAATTGAAAATCTGAAACAAAAAAAAACATTTTTATTTGCTGAAATACCTACACTACCTGAAAACTTTGGGATATAGAAATTAATGCATAAATTTCATATTTGAGAGTAAAATTTCAAGATGGCGATATTTTAGGGTTATAAATTAGCGCATTTAAATAATAAAAAGGTTTTTAATAGTTTATTAATTTAAAGTTAGGTGTTAAAAAATCGGCATTGATAGGAGACTGGCTGGAGATAATAGCTTTGTTCGCGGGTTTGATTCTGAACCGGTTCTGGGACTATTCGCATGCGCAGTGAAAAAAACAGCGTTCGCGGTTAGTAAAATCCTGAATTTTTAGTAACAGTTCTGTGTTCGCGGGTTACAATGGAATCAGTTCGTTACCGGTTCGTAACCTGATTAGAAGTCCTGGGATTTTTGTTGAAACTATAAGTTCAGTTCCGGAATTTCATGCGCATTGTTTTCTGTTTTTGTGGCACAGAAATAAACCGTTGTATTACAGTTTATTTATTTCTGCTACTTTTTATGCGGGTTAATATACCTGTTGAATTTTTTTTATATTTTTGTGATTCTGAGCGTATATAAACAAAGGATTTTTAATTGTATTCCGTATGAATGTATGTATGCAATAAAATAAATAAAGATTTAATTAAAAATTATAGACAATATTACAAGACTTTACTATTTCTTGTTGTTTGAGAGAGAGAGATATATTAATTAAAGACACATCAACCCATGAGGATTTTTAGTGTCTAGTATGATTCTATTTAATATTTAGGCGCCAAAAGGCAATGTGTGTAAGAGGACGGAGTATACACATTGTTTGATATATGAACAGGTAAAATTTCATAGTGGTTTCTTGTGATCTAGATTTCATCTATTAGTGATGTGGTCCTTAAAAAGGACATTATTTTCTCGGTGTTATTGTAAGAGAGCTTTTCTTTGAGGCTGCCTCGGATGTCATGGTTGAGCAAGATCTGGGAGTATTTATGACAGGTGTCCAGTATGTGTTTAATTGTAAGAGTTGTTCCACATGTATCGCAGGTAGGAGGGTCGGTCCGGTTGATTAAAAATCCGTGGGTTAGCCTGGAGTGGCCAATCCTAAGTCTGGCCATGAGTGATAGGGAGTGTCTGGAATATTTTTCCAGGGGGGTTTGTAAATATTGTGTCCTTAATCTCGTATAGTTTATTGTCTTCTGTTTGGAGATCCCATTCAAGTTGGAATATCGCCCTAAGGCAGAGGAGTATACTATGGATCCATAGTCAAGTTTGGAAAGAATCAGTGAATTGTGTAGTCTTAGAAGTGTAGTCCGGTGTGATCCCCATTTGAAGCCAGATATAACTCTAAGGATATTTAGGTCGTGAGCGCATTTATTTTTTAGATAATCGAAATGGTGTTTGAAATTTAAGGTGGGGTCAAAGTATAGTCCTAAAAATTTGTGCGTTGGGGGATTGGGAATGGGGTTTGTTAGGTGAAGAGATGCAATTTTGAGGCATCCCCTTCGTTTGCAGAAATGCATTGAGGCAGATTTGTTGGGGGAGAATGATAAGCCGAGGGAGGTCGACCAATTGTTGAGGTTTGTCAGGCTGGTCTGTAATAGGTTTTCACTGGTGAGACTCTCTTTGGCTGAATGGTATATTAGGATGTCATCGGCGAAGAGTCGAAGTGATATATTTGGGGGATGTAGTTTCTGATGCCATTCATAGCCACAATGAACAGGGTGGGGCTCAGAACGGATCCTTGGGGGACTCCATTGGGCTGGTGATAGGAGGGGGATAAGTGTCCTCTTATCTTTACTCGGAAGCGGCGATCTTTGAGGAATTCTTTGATGAAGTAGTACATGTTTCCTTTGATGTCGTAATTGTTAAGGATGTGTAAAATAGAGTTCCTGCTGATGTTGTCGAATGCGGCCGTCAAATCAAGAAAGACCGCTGTGAGGTGTTGTCTGTTGTGGTAGGCTGTTTGGATGTCTGATTCAAAGCCAACGAGGTGGTCTAAAGTTGAGCGCTCACGTGTAAAGCCCATTTGTTCTTTTAATAGTAAGTTTCTTTTCTCGAGGATCCATTTTAAGCGGAAGTTTATTATTCTTTCTAGGATCTTGCACAGGTGGCTAGTTAAGGCGATCGGTCTGTAACCAGAAGGGGATGTTCTGGGCTTGTCAGGTTTATGGACTGGAACGAGTAGTGACTCTCTCCAGTCGTCCGGGAATGATTGCTTGGACCAGATTAGATTATATAGGCCGAGCAAGTATGTGTATCCTTGAGGGAAGGTTTTGATGTAGGGCATCCTTATTCCATCCGGGCCAGGGGCTGTGTCTTTGCTATAATTGGTAGCATGAAGTAGTTCGTCCATGGTGATCGGGAGGTTGTAGGACAAGGGGAGTTTCTGTTTGGGGGAGAAGTGCTACATCAAAGCCTTCCCCTCAGAGATACGCGGCCTATCTGCTGTCGATCCCCTGAGTCCTGCGTGGTATCAACGTTCCACCTCTCTTGTCGAACATCACCATACGGTAAAATGCTACTGCAAACCAGGCTGCTTATCCCCCTTTCTGTCATGGGTCCCCGAGACTGAATGACTGTATCTATTGTTCGGCTCTGTTTGTTTCTTGGATCTTAAATGTATTTGCCATTCATCACAGCCGCCATTTCATTATCTAAATAAGCTCTGTGCCTAGCAGAGTTGAACTGCCAGTGGATGCCAGTATACTCTCTGCCCCAGAACTGAAGAAGATAATATAACACGTGAGACCTGT
Organism: Listronotus bonariensis; assembly: GCA_014170235.1. NCBI lineage: Eukaryota > Metazoa > Arthropoda > Insecta > Coleoptera > Curculionidae > Listronotus > Listronotus bonariensis. Next base: position 242 of record JACEGR010011512.1, on the reverse strand, counting down.
CCTTGACGGATGTGCTCAGGCAACCCGCGGACACAGACCGCCACATATGATAGTCTCACATCTGTCTTTCAGCCGGCATCCGGGCAGCCTCAGCAGCGAGAAAATGTCACTGGCCACGTCTGATCCTGGCTACGCGAAGTACCACTGTTCTCTCATCAACTGTGTATACTCGTCTCACACGGCCCACAGCGCCTAAATGTTAAGAATCATCACTAGGCATAGTCACCATGTCTCTCTGTAAC
>JACEGR010011511.1:0-14693 GCA_014170235.1 Listronotus bonariensis | reverse complement strand
TTTAGACATCAGAGGTGCAAGAGAAAGAAGCTATAGTGGTAAATTATGAAGTTTGATACTAGGAGCAACAAAGGATTGATCACAATTAAAAGTATAGAATTTAGTCTAACCTAAATGTAGCAAAGTAATAATAAATCATCTAAATATAAATAAACTGTAGTTTTTACTATAAACTAGGTATCTGTGAAAAAGGAAAACCCAAGTGAATAAAGGTAAAGAATTTAAAATATTTAATAATAAATGGAGGACTGTAATGTCTGTAACTGTTACAAACGCAGGGACCGGTTAGCAAACAACAAAAGGAGATGCTGGCGGAATTTTTCAAGGGCCATCTGGTATTGCCAACTAGCAAATTCTCAAGCCAGTATACTTAAAAAGATACCAAAAGGCTTTGGGAAGAAGCCACAAAAATTTTTAACGCAGTCCCAGGAAGCAAGAAATCTTGGGAGTGTAAGGTATGTTTAAACTGTAAGTACCTAATGAGGTACCTAGTAGAACATATATTTACAAATTCATCAAAGTTCACAAGTTGGAGAAATTTGTTATTTAGTACTTTTGGCTACATAAAAAAGTAAAACGGGTTCATGTTAACAATAATTTTAATACTGAGATAGGTGTAGTTTAATTTTTTTTTTTTTTAATGTAATGCTTACTGCAGTTTAATAAAATTCCTACATGCCTACTGATATGAAAGTGATTATATTGCAAACAATTAAATTTAAAAGAGAATTACATTTAAAGAGAATTACCTAAAAGTGTTATAAGGCAGACAGATATAGTAGTTATCAATGCAATAATAGTAGTTATACAGTTTTATATAAAACTTCTGTAAGTAAATGTTGGGGCCTAGACTCGGTTCTAATAATTTAACATGCATGTTTCGAAAAAATTGGCTGTTTGCAGTTAGACTACGATTCAGCAAAAAAAAGCCACGAGGTCATCAGTTTTTTTTTCGGTTTTCAAATTATTTTCCTTTTTGTTGCTCGCGCACTATTTAAACGACGCGATTACAAGGAATTAGTGGATTGCCGTTTTACTTCTACCACGCCTCTGGATTTTTCTTAGCTGAATTCTACTTTACCTACTTTAAAATGTATGCGAAGAACTGCTGTACCAGAAAAGGGCCAATATTGAAATAAAATAAAGCATGTATTAAAAATATATATTTTTTATATACAGGGTGTCCCAAAAAAATTCCCCACCATTTGGGGTTAGACTCTACGACCAAAAATAAGACAAAAATCACTTATGTCAAAATTTCGAAAAATGTCTCCTTATGAAATTATGGCCATCTTAAATGATAAAATGAAGCAATTTTCGAAAATCAAATCAAATGTTCAAATTCAAATCATTTATTAACTAAACATAATAATAAAACAAAAACATTTAAATTTACAAAGGGAACTGTTCGAAATGCTCTCCATTTTGTTCAATGCATGCGTGCAAACGGCGAATAAAATTTTTTTCTACACGTCTTATTGTTTCGTTTTCAATTTGTGCTAAAGCTCCATAAATGCGTACAATAACATCATCTTCACTGTTGGGTAGGACATGGTAAACCGTATTTTTCAGATAACCCCAAAGCCAAAAGTCTATTGGGTTGAGATCCGGGGACCTGGGAGGCCAAGAAATAGGTCCTCCATGACCGATCCATTGGTTTGGAAAACGTCGACTTAATATCTCTCGAATATTTCGAGAATAATGGGCAGGTGCACCATCATGTTGAAACACAATATTTTGACGATGTGCTAAAGGAACATCTTCCAGAAAAGTAGGTAATATGTTTTCGCAAAAATTGGCATAATTTTCGGCGTTTAGTATCCTAGGAAAAAAATGTGGTCCTATTATCCCATTGCCCAATAGACCAATCCACACATTTAAGCTCCAGCGTACTTGCTTATGCGATTCTCTATTTTGGTGCGGATTTTCGTAATTCCAATAATGCAAGTTGTGCTGATTGAACACTCCTTGCTGGTTAAAATGAGCTTCGTCACTCCATAGTACTTGTTTAAAAAGTCTTCATTTGCGTCCAGACAATTTAAAAAAATCTACAAAATCGTAAGCGCAAGTCACTATCTCCAGGATGCAATTCTTGAACCGGCTGTAGATGATAAGGATGCAGATTTTCTCTTTGCATGAATCTATGTATGGAACTACGTGAATGGTGTCGATTACTTTGCAGAATTCTCGTGCTCACGGAAGGATCTTGTTCAATGTCGTGGAGCAATTGGTATTCCTCTTGCCATCTGAGTTTTCTAGGGCGACCTGAATTAATCTTCCGTGGCGCAAAGCACCCAGTTTCAAGAAGGCGATTTTCAACAGCACTTATTGTCTTATGATCTGGGTGTCGCCTAGTTGGAAAACGTTTGCGGTACAGACGTTCTGCGGCACGGGCGTTATTGTTACAAACTCCAAGTACTTTAATCATGTCTAAATATTCTTGATTACTGTACCTTCTTGCCATACTTGAATATCACTTTTTCGACTTTTCACTCCCGTTTACGATTTATGTGACAACTAAACTTTGACATTCGAAATTTACTATTCTGTCTTTATCAAGGATGACTAGATTTAAAGTAATAATTTCAAGTGAAATATTTGGCGAAAATTGCCTGATTTTAAAATTCAAAATGGCCATAATTTCATTAGGAGACATTTTTCGAAATTTTGACATAAGTGATTTTTGTCTTATTTTTGGTCGTAGAGTCTAACCCCAAATGGTGGGAATTTTTTTTGGGACACCCTGTATATTCATAAAGACATGGAAAGATAAGATATTGTTTACTGATTAATTATGAACTAACAATGTTTACAAAAGTGGTAATAAAACATTTTTAAACTTAACAAAAAATGCTTTTTAATTTTAATAATGACACATACACACAGGGTAATTTGGATCATTTGTGGGAGGCGTACAATCCAGACAGCCCATAACACCAGAGATATCATAATCTGCCTAAAAAGGAAAAAAATATTAGTCAGATTATTATGAGTAATATGTTCATAGAACAAAAAAGTTTCTTGTTCAATAACATAGGTAATACATGTTATATAGTTGTCTAGTTGTCTTGGACCAGGTAGTTAACAGAGCCTGGTGGAAGTTTGTTTACTGTCAGATTTGATATTTGATAATTTAGTGTACTTAATAAAAACCATTTTCTACAAGCTGATATTTATTCATTACAATACATATTACAATAATACATATTCTTATTTGTATAATAATTCTCTATTATTTTCTAAAGTAAAAGCTGGGTGAAAAACACTTATTGTTGAATTAAAAGAGATTAGAAAATACTTTTGCATTTAAAGTTTTCTTGTGTTTTAAACAATATGCTAAACAAAACAATAATCTTTCAAGTGCAAATTTTGAGCAATGTTAATTGTATTTTTTAATAAGTACACAAATTTTTGAAATACTTACTACAAAACCTTTATTTTTAAATAATTTTAAAAGAAAAAGAGAAACCCTGCTTTTAAGCTTGTTTTATTAACCACAGCTTGGATCATACCAAAATTGACCATTGTTTCCACCTTTCTAAAATGCTAATGAGAAAATATATTTAAATAATATCTTTTAAAATGTGGTTACAAACAGATTAAGGTTCTCTAATAGAAACAGAAAATTTATATTGTTTACGATTGAAGAATATGGAAAAAATGCAAGAATACAATATGCACAGTGGGTCAAATAAAGTGTCCACCCTTTTTGTGTATCCATTACTTTTTAACCAATTTTTTAAATTAGATATTAAATTTTATATCAATATTTACAAGAAATTTCTAACCTTTAGAGGCTATCGCCTTCCTGCCTCCTGGCTACGCCCATAGTAGAAAAAAATTAACTATATCTAAAATAATACTTGTTTGCTTATTCCTATTTAGTGTACTGTGTACTTCCTGTTTTAAAATGTAATTTATTGTATTCTGTTAAAAAAAATATTAAATTAGATCTAGGAAAGGCGGAAACAAACAAACAAAGCCACACCTAACCGCACCAAGGCCGCGCCGAGCTTGGATTCACAATGATAGAAGAAATTATGAAAGATTAATTCTAAAAGATTTAAAAGCACTTTGACCTCAAAAATATAAAAAGCATGATGTGACGAACAAGATGAGTCTGTTGTTTTGTATGTATATCCCTTTGTTTAAACAAAAACATATTTTCTTACATATCTTTGTTTCTTTTTATACAAACTTTTAGTGTAGTATAGGTAAAACTGTGTTAACTTATTGTTTGTAAAGATTGATTTTACGACTAGGTTTAATTTAAAGCGTAGTATTACAGACTCATATAACTGCAATTTTATTAGGCATATAAAACTTTTTGCACCGCTTTCCCCTACATTTAACCAGCGAGACGCACGGCTGCGGGCTCATTGCGGTCATGTGTAGCTAGACCTTTATTCGTACTAATATTATAGTACTTACCATGTTCATAAATCATTAAGGTCATTCAATCGATTTGGAAAGTTTATCCATTTATTAAAAATTCTTAATTGGTTTAAGGCCTCTACAAGTTCGTGTGGAGCGTCGCTAACTTTATACGTACTTAAACCAACAAAGTTGCTGTTTCCAATATCAGTTTGATAGCTTCCAGTTGCCAACAAATTAAGGGTTGAAACAATCTACAAATATATAAATATTATGTATTTCCAATTTACACTAAAGATTTTTTAAATATAACTAAATATATATATATCTCACATACCTTAACATCTTTTGGTGTAGCCGTATAACGAATTGGAGGAGCCATAAATTCATCTAGTTTCTCGCAAAGATTGTTTTTCTAAAGTTGATTTTTTTAAATTTCCTTTTAGAAATTTAAGCTTCTAAAGCCTTTACCCAGAGGCAAATTCTTCGTCTTTAGTATTCTAATAATTCCGCTTGCTCTATTGCAGCCATTACATTTAAATTAACAACATTATTAAATTCCATTTCGAATATACAAAAAAACCTTCGATTTAATGGTCAAAATCGTTGGAAATGACGTCTGAAATCCGTGCTCCCAGCTTGCTCGCCAACTAAAGAGGTGTCGCACAAAAATCAACTGCACCTTTTTTTTCATACGACTGGTTAGGGGTATAAATAAAAAAACTCTTAAAGAGAAACTCTTCTAATTTCATTGATTTTTTGGTCAGGATTACGATTACGTTTTATAAAAATTTCGGTTCTTCTCTACCCAAGTGTGACAATAAATTATTTTCATCATCACCAAGAACATCTAATGATTCGTAGATTTTTAAACTACACTTCTAAAAAGCCAGTTGACATTTCGTATTACATCTTCTGGTGAATAAAATATTATGTTATTTCGAGAGAACATTTTATTTATTTTTTTTTTTTTGTAAATATATGAACTAGACTGTGTAATATTTAAAATAATACTTTGTAGGAACAGAATACTTCACCTATTTATATACAATTTTTAAGATCATACGACACATACTTAATTATTACTTATAATTATCAATGTTACTATCAAGGCTATTTTTTAATTAAATTTATTGCGAACGTCATAGCCATAAACTTGTGTGGAGGTATTTTTTTAGTTACCAATTCAATCTATCAAAATGCTTTTGCCTTTTTCACGCAATTTGGGCACCTTTTCTGGCACACTGAGACAATTAAAAATCCCAATCCCGTATATTTGCACGACAAGTAATATCTTCCGTCTACTGCGTCTTTTCTGTTGCTAGGAAATTTGCGTGCACAGTAGTAACGAAAGCTATGCAAATCACAAATTTTATTTTGGTATCTTGCAGTCGTATAGTAGCGTCCAGTAAACGGACAATTTTCATTATTTAATCGTCCATCACAAGTAGCTATGTCAGACAAAGAAAACGGAACCGGATATATTCGGTCCGGGTCTACTTGTTCATCATCAGAACTAGTCATGGCGAATAAAATTATAATTACTTGCACTAATGTTTCTAGTAAAACAATATCTAAAAAAATTATATAAAATTTTGATATTTTAAACTCAAATATATATTTTTTTTAGTTTCCTATTATAAGTGTAATATTATTTTTACATATTTTTAGTAAACCAATCTTAATTTAAAAAGGTTTAAATAAAAATATAATTTTTAATACACTTTATTATACATGTTACAATAAACATGATACATAACAAATTTCCCAGTAGTCAAAATAAATGCAAAGTCTACAAACTTGTGTTTTAAGTTGCGTTACGTGTAATATTGTAAGTATATTTTTTTGTTTCCTATTAGGAGTGTAATATTATTTTCACACATTTTTTTAAAATTTAGGATAAATAAAATTTTATTAAATTTTGCTAATTTAATTTCAAATAAAATATAAATGTTTTAATAAATTTATATTTAATCACAATTATAAGTATAAATATATATATATATATATATATATATATATATATATATATATATATATATATATATATATATATATATATATATATATATATATATACAACACACGCTTATTACATAATAAATTTCCCTGTTTTAAATTATAACAGTTATGACCAAATTTAATTGATTTTAGGGACTTCCCACAAAAAAAAAAATATTTCTACTGATTGTTTATAGGCTTGTTGTCTTCTCTTTTGTCGTGATTTTTGTTTTTTGATGATGTTGGAAGTAGATCTGATCTTCGAGGTGTTTATGGCGAAGGAGGTGGTGTCAATATCATGTCCGGTTTCGTTTCCAGTTCCATCCATTGATTGTTCCGGAATATTTAACAAGAGATAATATCGTCGTTGAAAAACAATTCGGACATTTGGATAAAAAGGTTAAAGTATTCGGTCGGGGTTTCGGTACTGTGGTTTTTTTCACTGCATACAGGAAGATTGGTCTAACTTGGTAAGAATTGCAAGTTGTACATCGTGCTACTTTGCAAAGAAATTTTTTTCCTCAGACATTTTTTTTTAATATTTGAATTAATATGCACTATGTATACTTTATTTACCCTAAAATAATTGTTTAAAACTAAATAATTTAAAAATCAAAGTAATTTAATGATTCTTACCAAAAATATATATTTTGAGTTTTGTTTATTCGTCAACTTTACTAATAGTACCATTCGGATTATCATCGATTTGTAAAGTGGGTGTTTAAGTTATTTTTTCCTTGTCAAATTCAGAATAGTATTGTTGTAGGGCTTGTTGAAAGAATTTAAACTCCTGTTGATTTGAAGTATTTAGTCTTGCATATTTTACTGGCAAATTTCCAAATTTATTAACCAAAGTGTCTTTTTTGGTGAATATTTTAGGTTTATAAAAACCTTATCCTCGTTGAATAATATGCTTTCAACTCCATATCTAAAAATAAAAAACATAATGAAGCTATAACTTTTAGTCCTTATTTACTTAAAACTTACTTAAATATTTTCTTAAATACCACTAGAGCCATTGGTAACGGAAAATTTTGTTGGTCCAAGATAGTGATCACAATAGTACAAGGAACAGTAGCAATTTTTTAAATTTAAATTTAGTTTTTAAAATTATAAATTAATTTAAAATAATTGTTTTAAACAGAAATAAAAATGGTAATATTCGTAGTCGCAGTAAGTCGTAGTTTCTTCAATAAAATTATTATAACACTTCAAAACTTCGTTATAAAAATAGTAAATTGGTTTATAATGTTGAATTCTCTTTAAAGCTCTTTTATAACGTTTTGGGTATGAAAAAACTTTTTCTTGGCTATTGAACTCTGTCCAATTCTTCTGGTGTTTTAGGTATATTTTGATGTAAATAATTTATATGGGGCTGCAATGAGTTTACCCCTACCGCAAAGTCATTTTTAATGGGGTGAACCCAATCTATTTAGTTTAAATAATAATTTAAAAATTTCGGACAATGGCTCCACGGCTTATATATTTGAAGTAGATTTACATTATCCAAAAGAGCTCCTTGAATTACATAAAGATTTGCCTTTGCGTGCAGAACATTTATGTCCACCGCTTTCAAAATCCAAAATTCCCAAACTATTACCAACTTCTTTTGATTAAAAAAAAAATATGTTATTTATTCTCACAATTTAAAACAAGCACTTAAGTTTGGTCTAAAAATAATTAAAATTCATAAAGTATTAAAATTTAAAAAATTTTGCTGGTTAAAGGATTACATTGATTTAATTACACAATTAAGAAAACAAAGTAAACAGGATTTTGAAAAAGCATTTTTTAAAATGGTTATAAACGCTTTTTTGGAAAAACAATAGAAAATGTTCGAAAATATAAAGATGTCAAATTAGTGACGCGGTGGAAGGGGAAGGTATGGAGCCAATTATTATATTACAAAATCGAATTTCCATAGCTGTACCATTTTTTCAAATGATATGGTTCTAATAGAAATCTCTTTTAGAAGTTAAAATTGATAAGACCATTTATGCAAGATTTAGCATTTTGGAACTTTCAAAAACAATTTTTTATGACTTTCATTATTCTTTTATTGAAAATAAATTTGGTCCTAATGCAAAATTATTGTATACAGATACCGATTCTTTTATATACCATTTTTATACAGACAATATTAATGATCTCATAAAAACCAATAGAGATAAATTTGACACCTCTGATTATCCTCCAGATAATATTTACAACATTCCTTTAAAAAACAAAAAGGTAATTGGCTTAATGAAGGATAAAAATAATGGAAATATTATGTTGCAATTTATAGGCCTCCGATCAAAAATGTATGCCATAAAAGTTTAAAAAAGCTATTTAGATCTAACAAATGACTCAAAACTTAAAGAATAAGGCTTTTATCAAAAGAAATCGATGCATTTATTTAAAATTATGGTATTACAAAAAACGCAAAGGGTTTTACAAAAGCAGCTCTTAAAAGTATTACTTTTGATGATTATTATCAATGTCTTTTTATAAATTTACCACAAATATTAGTCAAAATCTTGTAAAATCTAAAAAACACGAAGTCTATACCATTAAACAAAATAAAATTGCTTTAAGTCCCTATGATGATAAGAGAATTGTAATATCTATACCAACACATTACCATGGGGCTATTTTAATTTTATTATTAATGAACAAAATATTTCATATTCAAGTAATTTATATAGTGATTAAATAAATTACTTGAATATGAAATATTTTGTTCATTAATAATAAAATTAAAATAGCCCCATGGTAATGTGTTGGTATAGATATTACATCAATAATTCTTCTTACTATGGCAACACCTACTCTTCAATAATAATATCTACAATAAAAATGTCTGGTCAAAATTAAAAGTATCTCCAGACGAATTAAATTTAACGAAATAAACCAAATCAATTTTAAATTTGCTGCACCATATTTCAACAAACATTATGCCAGATTATTTATGCTATTTTTATGGTTCTTTTGTATCATGCTTACTAAATCAAAAGGCTGATTTTCGAGAAATTAATCTTATGATCGATCCCGGAGGACACAAAGATCCGTTGGATTTTCTTCATATCATAAACAGGATCTTAGATGGATGTATAGTTACAAGTCAATGACTAATTGACTACGAATACAATTTTACCACTGCAACCGACGACAATCCTATGCAAAAAAAAAATTCAACTTAATCCTTCCACAAAACTTAAGACTAAAATGATATTATTCAGAAACCGTTTGTTTAATCCTGAAGAATCCATTCGAAAACACTTAAGTGATATAGATAATTCATTCTATAGAAGTGCAATAACCATTTTAAATAATTATTTTACTATTTTTCAAGAACAGCACCAGGACCACCCATGTTCCTTTTTGTTTAGTGACGATGAAGACCAAAAAGCGCCTCAAAGGGAAGACTATTTACAACCCAATACTGTATCCACTCTATGCATGAAGGCAATCATGAAACAAAAATGAAATATACTTTAAAAGTTAAAAGAAACCTTTATTGTCTTTATAATAATTAAAATGCACGAAAATATACCATCACATTCTAATTTTATGTTGTTGTTTTAATCCCCCAAAAAAAAGTCCTTACAAATTTTCCCACCTTTCTTTCAATCAAATCCAGCGGAACCAAGCCTTTTTAAAAAAATTCTCGCCAATTTACTTTGTCTATAGCATTTTATTACACGTACGCAGACAAGCCTTTCCTAGCTTTCTTTTCCTATATTCCTTGTCTCTTTCTATACCTACCTATATCCATCTCTTTCTTTACTTCTTTTAGGCCGGCGTCCCATGTGCGGACTTTAAAGCGGAACCACGGACTTGCGCTTTATTTGGCGGATCATCCCTCTCGTGTTCCGTTTATTTTACCGAAACTGTCTTAAACAGGTGTTTCATGCGTTGTAAATGAAAATTTTCTGTGCATTTTTTGCAATGGCGGTTAAAAGTAGTACTCTTTTATTAATGATACGAAAAAAGCCATAGAATTAAAAAACTGTCCTGTTAGATTCAAGACAGATTACCAAAAAAATTTAAAAATTGTACGAAATATATGTTGAATTAAAAAATAGTGAAAAAGATAAAACATCTAGAAAATTTTGGGTTAGGCAGTAAAAGAGCTATGCCACTACGAGCATAATAAGGGTAGTTTTTCCCATGTATTTCTTATGGGAGAAATTTCAGGTCCGAAAACTACAATTTTATCACCATCCCAACCCCTAACACAAAATTATAATTTTTAATGCCCTAAGTGGTAGATGGGGGTAGTTTTTATAGATAGGGGTAGCACCAGACGTCATCACCTAACCATATTCAGAACGACCTATAAATTAATTAAAAAGTCTCGCCGGCGCTGGGAGTCGAACCCATGACACCTGACCACCTGTGTGAGAATCCAACGCCATATACCACTAGGCCATTGAGAGGATCTGATAATTAAAACGCCAAACGAGGTATAATTGGGACCAGGGCATTAGCATATAACAATGAATCAATGCACAGTTGCCGGAGCTAACACAGAATTTAGTTGAACACCTGCTGATAATGGCATAATTCAGACCGAAGCGGCAACGCTGCATACATAAAGCGCAATAGGGCCTTAACAGTTTTTAACGTATATTTTGGTTTCTAGTAGTACCGATTTTAGTCATTCTTTTTTAAACAATTATTTTTAATAAATATAATAACACTAATTTTTTAAATAAACATGTTATTTGAGAGTAAATAGGGCCTTAACAGTTTTTAAGGTATATTTCGGTTTCTAGTAGACCGATTTTAGTCATTCTTTTTTAAACAATTATTTTTAATAAATATATTAACACTAATTTTTAATAATTATGTTATTTGAGTGTAAATAGGGCCTTAACAGTTTTTAACGTATATTTTGGTTTCTAGTAGACCGATTTTAGTTGTTCTTTTTGCTAATAATTTAATTTTTATAAATCTACAAATATTAATACTAAAATTTTTAATAATTATGTTATTTGAGTGTAAATAGGGCCTTAACATTTTTTAACGTATATCTTGGCTTCTAGTGGTTTGATTTTAGTCATTCTTTTTTAAACAATTATTTTTAATAAATATATTAACACTAATTTTTAAAATAAATATGTTATTTGAGAGTAAATAAGGCCCTAACAGTTTTTAACGTATATTAGAAATACAGGGCTGTTTTTGGAAATACAGGGCTGTTTTTAGAAATACAGGGCTGTTTTTGAAAATACAGGGCTGTTTTTAGAAATACAGGGCTGTTTTTGGAAATACAGGGCTGTTTTTGGAAATACAGGACTGTTTTTGAAAATACAGGGCTGTTTTTTAACGCATACGTAAGACCGTCAATAGGAGTGTAAACTTGGCGGATTATAAAGATATGCGCCGAGCGCCACGTACAGAGGTTGCGTTCCACGCCTTATGACATAACCTTAAACTTATATAGTTCTTACGCATGCGCGAAAAATGACGTCAACATAACCTAGAAATTCGGACACTGTTATGATTGAAACATAACCTAAAATTTATTCGGATAAGCCCTCGCCCCGCGTCTAACAATTAGGGCTCCGGGTCCTGCGATAACACCCCCCACCTAAGCCCTGGGGCCCCACTCGTATACGGTGCCGTATTTTAAAAACGGTGCCGTATTTAGAAAACGGCGCCGTTTTTAAAATACGGCGCCGTTTTTCTAAAATACGGTGCCGTATTTTAAAAACGGTGCCGTATTTTAAAAACGGTGCCGTTTTTCTTAAATACGGTGCCGTATTTTAAAAAACGGTGCCGTATTTTAAAAAACGGTGCCGTATTTGAAAAATACAGGGCTGTATTTTGAAACTACAGGGCTGTTCAGCTGTTTATTTTGCTGTTCATATTTAATTACCTGTTCATGTTTAGACTTTTGCGCAGGCGTCATAATTGTAGACACATATATTAGATAAGTCCAGACTGTTATTTGCCGTCTTTTAAATTATATCGCTGTTATTTCATTAATAAACAGTTTATTACAGTATAATTATTTAAAAGACGGCAAAATTACTGCTTTTTAAATAAGAACACTGTTATTTGCCGTCTTTTAAATTATATCGCTGTTATTTTATTATTAAACAGTGTATTACACTATAATTATTTAAAAGACGGCAAAATTACTGCTTTTTAAATAAAATCACTGTTAGTTGCCGTCTTTTAAATAATTATAGTGTAATACACTGTTTATTAATAAAATAACAGTATAATTATTTTAAAGACGGCAAAATTACTGCTTTTTAAATAAAATCACTGTTATTTGCCGTCTTTTAAATAATTATAGTGTAATAAACTGTTTATTAATAAAATAACAGTATAATTATTTAAAAGACGGCAAAATTACTGCTTTGAAAATAAGAACACTGTTATTTGCCGTCTTTTAAATTATATCGCTGTTATTTTATTAATAAACAGTGTATTACACTATAATTATTTAAAAGACGGCAAAATTACTGCTTTTTAAATAAAATCACTGTTATTTGCCGTCTTTTAAATTATATAGCTGTTATTTTATTAATAAACAGTTTGTTTCAGTATAATTATTTTAAAAAAGGAAAAATTACTGCTTTTTAAATAAGAACACTGTTATTTGTCGTCTTTTAAATAACTATACTGTAATACGAGTGGGGCCCCAGGGCTTAGGTGGGGGGTGTTATCGCAGGACCCGGAGCCCTAATTGTTAGACGCGGGGCGAGGGCTTATCCGAATAAATTTTAGGTTATGTTTCAATCATAACAGTGTCCGAATTTCTAGGTTATGTTGACGTCATTTTTTCGCGCATGCATAAGAACTATATAAGTTTAAGATTATGTCATAAGGCGTGGAGCGCAACCTCTGTACGTGGCGCTCGGCGCATATCTTCATAATCCGCCAAGTTTACACTCCTATTGACGGTCTTACGTATGCGTTAAAAAACAGCCCTGTATTTTCAAAAACAGTCCTGTATTTCCAAAAACAGCCCTGTATTTCCAAAAACAGTCCTGGATTTCTAAAAACAGCCCTGTATTTCCAAAAACAGCGCTGTATTTCCAAAAACAGCCCTGTATTTCCAAAAATAGCCCTGTATTTCTAAAAACAGCCCTGTATTTCTAAAAACAGCCCTGTATTTCCAAAAACAGCCCTGTATTTCTGATATACGTTAAAAACTGTTAGGGCCTTATTTACTCTCAAATAACATATTTATTTAAAAAATTAGTGTTAATATATTTATTAAAAATAATTGTTTAAAAAAGAATGACTAAAATCAAACCACTAGAAGCCAAGATATACGTTAAAAAATGTTAAGGCCCTATTTACACTCAAATAACATAATTATTAAAAATTTTAGTATTAATATTTGTAGATTTATAAAAATTAAATTATTAGCAAAAAGAACAACTAAAATCGGTCTACTAGAAACCGAAATATACGTTAAAAACTGTTAAGGCCCTATTTACTCTCAAATAACATATTTATTTAAAAAATTAGTGTTAATATATTTATTAAAAATAATTGTTTAAAAAAGAATGTCTAAAATCAAACCACTAGAAGCCAAGATATACGTTAAAACTGTTAAGGTCCTATTTACACTCAAATAACATAATTATTAAAAATTTTAGTATTAATATTTGTAGATTTATAAAAATTAAATTATTAGCAAAAAGAACAACTAAAATCGGTCTACTAGAAACCAAAATATACGTAAAAACTGTTAAGGCCCTATTTACACTCAAATAACATAATTATTAAAAATTAGTGTTAATATATTTATTAAAAATAATTGTTTAAAAAAGAATGACTAAAATCAAACCACCAGAAGCCAAAATATACGTTAAAAACTGTTAAGGCCCTATTTACACTCAAATAACATAATTATTAAAAGTTTTAGTATTAATATTTGTAGATTTATAAAAATTAAATTATTAGCATAAAGAACAACTAAAATCGGTCTACTAGAAACCAAAATATACGTAAAAACTGTTAAGGCCCTATTTACACTCAAATAACATAATTATTAAAAATTAGTGTTAATATATTTATTAAAAATAATTGTTTGAAAAAAGAATGACTAAAATCAAACCACTAGAAGCCAAGATATACGTTAAAAACTGTTAAGGCCCTATTTACACTCAAATAACGTAATTATTAAAAGTTTTAGTATTAATATTTGTAGATTTATAAAAATTAAATTATTAGCAAAAAGAACAACTAAAATCGGTCTACTAGAAACCGAAATATACGTTAAAAACTGTTAAGGCCCTATTTACTCTCAAATAACATGTTTATTTAAATAAATAATAGTTTAAAAACTAAAAACACGCACGAAAGGA
>JACEGR010011510.1:0-14693 GCA_014170235.1 Listronotus bonariensis | reverse complement strand
TAAATTGGGAGCTAATAGCATATGTTAACTCTTTAGACCGCTATGGCAATTGGATTAACAGCGAGCTTGTAGCCGGGATGATCTCTGTAGATTAATGATTAAGGATATCAGAGACTTCGATTCAGCATTACTAGTAAAGATAAAACGCACAAAGAATAAATTACCTAGATTGTTTACCATTACAGGTACTTTTTATGAAATCTGCAAAAAATATCTTAGCCTTTGTCCCAACCCAAAATATAACTTACGGCACTCGCCACCGGCTTGTGCTGATAAACTATCACACCCGTGTGCAAAAAGCCTTTTTCAAAACTTGTTACACAATATACTATTATTTTTAACCTAGAGTCACCATATAACGGTAAATTTTGGACAAAGTCATAAAAAAATAATGGTATTTATTTTACTCAAATTAGTAAAAATATGCATGGTGTATTTTTGAAATAAAAAAGGCCAAATAAAATTCCGTCGAAACAGGAAGTGACCAAAAGTGTCTATATCCAAAAAATAATACATTTTTTTGACATACCCTAAAACCAAATTTTTTTGGGATATTTAAAAAATAATAAATATATGGAAGTGAGCTTCAGGCACCTATTAGTTAAAGAAATTTTTCTCGGAAAGAACCAAACCAATTTTAAAATATTTAAGAATTTTAAAGTAAGAATTTTGAACACCTTTAGATAATATATCATTGGGCCCCTTTCTTTTAATTTAAACTTTTTGACATTTATGTTGATAAGGGTAAGGAGTGTTTCTGAAAAAGTAAATTTTTAGAAAAAAATGTATCTTGCTAAAAATAAAAGTTATTGCCTTTTAGATTTTTTTATTTACAAGAATCAAAAATTATACGAGGTATTTTTGTATAAATTCGAACGCAAATTATAGATAATTTATTGATTTAGAAAATACTGTTTTTGGTTAAAAAATATAAAAAAATATTTTTTTAGTTAGTATTTTACTGGAGCTTTAAAAATGTGTTTAATAGACTTTTTAAATAAAATAAACATTTACTGCAAACCCCGCTAACTTGTTTAGCTGTTTTTTCTTGTAGAAATAAGTTTTAAGCCGATAACAAGTTTATTATTTTAAACGTTATTTAATAACCATATGAAGCATATTATAATTACCTGTTTTACCCACAATCGTTTCTTTGTGCTGAACTTATTTACTTTTGATTATATCAGCAAATTACCTGAAAAAGAAAATTCTATTAATCTTTAATTTTAGTTAACACATAAAAATATATTATGTTTCAACAGTTTTAGTAAAAACGCAAATTAAATATGTTTTACACCTATATGCATTATTATGGCAAATTTATAAATAAGGTTTAATTATGTAGTCGCCAAAATAAAAGCGGAATAGGGATCACATGAATAGGTAAGTTAAAATAGCCCTGGTAGGCAAATTTTATATTTAGTCTAAGGCCTCGATAATCAAACTGTCTATGTAAGCATGCCCTTTTTTTTTGTCTTTTGGCTTTTGGCATTAGCCATACAGCCAAAAGCATGCCCTTAATTTATACATAATTGAGTAGAATATTAAGTCTCAGATACAAAACGCAATATATTTTTTTCAATTTATATAATATTAGACAGAAATTAAAACTCTTTTTATCTGCAACAATTTCGACCGCAACAATAAGACCACATAACAAAAGTAAAGTTTATATACCTACACTAAGTTTAAAGTATTTGAAAGTTTAAATGTGTAAAAGAAAACCAGTTATACGGTTCCCATTCTCTAAGGATTAAAAATTGGGTAACGTGTTATGGGGTCCTTAAAATTGACTGTAAACAGATCACATAAAGGTCACTTTTATAATATACAGTACTTTTCAAGATACGTGTTACTCAAGGAATAGGAGGTTACTATCTAGGGCAAGTTATAGTTACAACCGTATATGTACACGTAAATTTAAAAACTACTAGATGTAAAGTAGATCCTTTTAGTTTTAAAAATTAAAAAAAATAGGATTTTTTAATTCAGTAAAATAAAATATAAGTAAGGTAAGTTAGGCTTGAGTACGATAATTGTTGGCGAAAATACAGGGTATTTTTAACTACGGTACGAAACTTAAGGGAACTATTTATTATGTGTTTTATAAAAAAGTTCCTATAACATATGTCCGGACTTGGTTGATTTCTGAGATACAGGGCATTTTAGTTTTTTAAAAAAGTAGGTTTTTATTAAATATCCTTAGATTTATTTATTATATTAAGGCTCTTGTAAATCTTTACCTAAATTAGGATTCTTCGGTCCAGTGGAGTCTCAGTGGGCACCACAGCTAATATTATTAAGAGAAAAAGTATCCACTAAATTTTTTAAAAATTTCCAATGAAACAGTTAAAAACGCAACTTTTTAGTCTCCTGTATTTTCTTCGCATCTAAGTTTGTTTAAAAAAAAAAGTTAAAGCAACTTTAATTTCCTTTAAAAAGTACACATAGACAATATGACATAAAAAACAAAAAAAAAAACAATTTATTTGCCTTCAAATAAATTAGCACTCGTATATTTTATCAAAAATTGTCATTATCTTTTTTGCCAGGGTCAAAATTTTTTTTTTTTAATTTTGGATTTTATTTATTGTTAATTATGGATACTTTTTAAACTTACATAAAGTGGCTTTAATTTTTTTTTCGAAAACTAAGCGAGATACAAATAAAATACAAAAAAACAAATAAGTTAAATTTTTCTCTTTATAACAGTAAATGGCGTACTTTTTTTCTCGAAAATATTAGCTGTGGTGCCCACTAAGACCCCAATGAAGCAAATAATCATATACTAAGTAGAACTTTACAAGCGCGTCCTTACATTAAATAGGTGTACAAAATTTCATCCAAATTGGTCAAACATTTTTCAAGATAATTAAAAAATATCAACTTTTTTTTTTAAACTTTAACGCCCTGTATCTCAGAAATGAAGCAAGTCCGGAAATATGTTTATAAAAACTGTTTTCATAAAAATACATAAAAAATTATCCCCTTAAGTTTTGTACCGTAGTTAGGAAAGACCCTGTATATATGTATTTATTTTTTGATATTTATTTTTATTTAACAATAAAAGAAAAACTAGTTGACGATACTAAGCCGATATTTTGTATTTAGAGCATTTCTTTAATACACTCCTCCCACTTTTTTTAATCAATTTAAAAAGTAATACTTTAGGACATGAAATAAAAACATAAATATTACCATCTTGGAAAAAAATTAATAGAAAAGGGTGTCTTGTGGCACATTATGTTAAAGCTCCCGAAGAGCATAATTAAGGATCTTTGGACCATTTTTCCAACTCATTACTAACAAGGTTTTTTTTTGTGAGAAAGCTTCATTTAGACGGAACGCCCAACTTTTTTCTTACAACAATTTTTCTTTGTGGTAGCTGCTTACAAAACATTAGCTTGTTAGTAATGACTTGAAAAAATGGCCCAACTAGTACTTTATGACCGTAGAATATAAAGGGTATATTTTTACTTAATACAAAATGGCGGTACTTAAAAGTTATGCAAGTACCTAATTTGGATGGCCATATTTCCGAAACTAGTAAAGTTAAATGTTCCCAATGAGTAGCCCATATGCAAAACCCGCTATATGCTTTATAACTAATTTTGAGCTATGGTCAAAAACACATAAAACTTTTAGCAATTGGGTTATGATTGCCGTATTGAACTCAAAAATTGTATAAAAATCATTTAATCTGACTATGTTGTGGCTTATAATCTCGTATGAACTGAAAATAAAATATATTACCTTTTTTATTTCATATACCGGGTTTTGCAAATGGAAAATTCTTATAGCGTTTTTTGCATCTTATTTGGCGCCCATTTCGGTTGTTCATCGTTACTTATAATTATTATTTTATAATGTTATGTAACCTAAATAAATTACTTATAATTAATAATTAATTATAAACACAATGAGAACCATTGAATGTTCTTTTAAATATCTTTTTAGTGACGATACTGGTAATAATATAAAGGGTAGGACAAAAAATATATTTTCTTTAATGAACCGTCTTGTATATTATATTACCAATAAAAAGATCTTTAAAATAGCTTTTAAAAAATACTACATTAAGTAAATATAACTTTAATAGATTCGGAAAAAGGACGATCATAAGAAAATATTTGGGTAATCCGTTAAACAAATAAAGGCACATTAAAGAAATGCACTTTAAAAACGAAAGCAATAAAATTAATATGACAGCCTCAAAAATATCCTTAAAAACTAAAATTTTAAATAATTTTTGGTTTAGGTAATTTGTCGTCTTAAGTATAGTAGTAAATTTAGTATAGTTTTAATTATTTTTAGACTAAAAATTATAACAAAAACATTGTTTTTACTTAATTTTTTTAACTATTTACAGTCTGCTTACACATTTTTTTAGTTTTATAAATTAAAACTACTTATCTCGACTACTTTTTATATTTTAAGTTATAAGTTTCCCTTTTTGTGGTTCATGTGTGCTCTTATAATACCTATCATGGCACACTTTATATTAAAAACAAATTTTAAATTATTTGACTTTAGCTAAGTTGCTAACATGTAAACTACTTTATACTGCAAAATCTTTAATAGATTAAAATTTCCCATTGTAAAATTTTCCAACAAATAAATTTCAAAAACTTTTATATTATAAGCAACACAGGGCAGTCTTTCGATAAACCGCGTTTTATTGTGTAGGTAGGTTAGTGAATTATTCATTATTATTTTGTAACGTATGCGAAGCAGGGAAAGATAACGACAATCTGATGAAAAGTCAAGCGGATTTTTAAAAGCATATTTTATTCTTTTATATATACACATTTTTGAGATAAGACATACATATACATAAACTTTTATAATAGAAATTGTACCAAAAATATTTAAAAAGGACATATTAAAAACAATTGTCTTTAAATATTTTTTCTTTAATTCCGGTTAGGATTTTAACGTAATGTGTCCCCCGTGGCGTAGTGGACAGAGCTTTGATCTTCGAAGCCAGAGGTCGCCGGTTCGATTCCCAGCGGCGGAAAGATATTTAGGTAGTAGTTATTTAAAAATAGCGATCGTGGTGGCACAACCGCGTTGTCTAAAAGGTGCTGTGAAATGCATAACTGCATGTTTCAGTGCTTGGACAACGTTGACGAAACAGGGTAAACGATGGGTTAAACATCTAATAACCCGACACCCACGGTACTCTGGTATTTAGGCATATGCCTT
This sequence comes from Listronotus bonariensis, assembly GCA_014170235.1. Lineage (NCBI taxonomy): Eukaryota > Metazoa > Arthropoda > Insecta > Coleoptera > Curculionidae > Listronotus > Listronotus bonariensis. The sequence continues at coordinate 9,488 of JACEGR010011510.1, read as the reverse complement.
CGTAGGATGTCAAAAAGATAAAAAAACGAGGTAATGGTAATATTTAAAAAGCAAGTACATATAATAATTTTAGTAAACATAAACACAAAAAGGTACTAGGTACCCTTGATTTGACCTAAAAAAATGACATTTGGGTACCCAACAATATCTAACCCCGTTTCATTTCTTTGGAAATTAAAAATAGCCCTTTTAACATTTATTTTACCACTTTAGCGCTTAAATTTTATAAATTGGTAAAGTATATGTTAAGGTTTTCACTTGATGTATTACAAAACCTACAGCGTTTATAATAGGTCAAATGTTAGTGACAATTCCAAGTTCCTTTCTTTTCAAGCTTTAATATATTCTTACTATAGGTACTAACGAGATTCTAAGATAAATGTCTTTGTCTGTAAATCCCTATTTGCCTCTTTTTATTTTTAATATTTAAGACAAGTGTTAGATAAAAAAGGTTTTTAAAAGTAAATTCAATAGGCTGAAATTTAGGGTTAGCTAACGAAAGTTTTTTTAATTTTTAAAAGTAATGTTTATTTTAATACTTCCCCATAAAACTATTACTTTTCTTTACCTAAATTTTAAAAGCTGTTTTTAAAATAGTTTCGTTAAAAATGGCTAAAAGAAAATGTGGGATTCCAAATGCAGTGCGAAAAATCGTTATAGATTTATGGAGGAAAGGGAAATCGTACGGCAATATTGCTAAAATTATAAATAAAACACGTGCAATAATTTATTACATTGTAAAACGATTTAGAATCACTGGCTCATACAAGATAAAGTCCCACTCCGGTTGTCCAAAAAAGTTACCCGCTCGTAAGGAAGGATCTTTAGTAAGAAGAAACATATTAGACAATCCAAAATTAAGTGCGCTTTAATTAGCTATTGTGTTAAAGGATGAATTTTCAAACATTGTTAATCCTCAAACCGTAAAAAATCTTTACATAAAGCAGGGTATATTGGCCGAATAGCAAAAAGCAAGCCTTTTATTTCTTAACAAAATCGCAGAAAACAATTGGAGTTTGCAAGAGAATATATTATGTTAATAAACTCATTTCATTTGGGAAAATATTGTATTCAGTTGTAAAACTTAAATTATTATTTTTTGATCTGATGTACAAGATATACAAGAGTATGGAGAAAAAACACCACAGCAATAAAACATGAACTTCTTTGTCCAACGATTATGCATGGTAGCTGCAATATCCTCATATAGGGATGCAGATCAGAGGCTGATGTTTTACCTTAAAAAAATTAAACATTTTATGAGGAACTGGTGGAATGGTTAAAATTGGATGATTAACAGGTGGGTAAACGGTTAAATTGGCAGCAAATTGTTTGGCAAATAGTTCGGCCTTTCCTTTAGATGTAAAAATAATTTCATCTTCTAAAGTTAGTAGCGGAAAAGAACTGGTACAGAAATTTCTACTGATGTTTTTGGCAAAGGACCAGAAGGATTTGCTGCCATTTGAGCAGTAAAGTACTTTTTTACGATTAAAAAAGAAGAGGGCTTCTGAGATCACAAAGGAAAAAACAAATACAAGTAAAAAACTAGTAGATAAGACTACTGTAGCGTTGGTTGCTTAAAAATTAAAGACTTATTCTAAATCTTTAATCAAATGGATAACTGGTCACGATTAAAGGCTGATTTTTACTAGACGTCCTGTGTACCTCCCATATTCATCACATACACCGTTACTAGACGTAGAGATTTACAGAAAAGATCGTGGAAATACATAATTTGCGTGTTTTAATATTTTATTCTAACGAAACCTGACGATAAGCGGGACGTGTAGTAAGAATTTGGCTTCTGTGTTAAATACTCGCTAAAAATAATCACATTAATTTTAAATCGCTAAAACAGTGACGATATTCTGGTCCACTTTAAATAAGACCTTTATCACACAAAGTTGATATTTAGAGGTCCTCGAGTTGTGAATTTCAAATGATTTATGTAATAGGGGGCGTGATTTATTCCAACAAAGATGAAACACGCCTAGCTAAAATGCGACCGGGAGTTTCCATTTATTTGGAAACTTCGTAATCAACCAGAGTAGTTGTATCCACCGGGTCATTTACTTGTTTCATTTCTTTCATTTTTGTCGTTTATATCTTTTACACCTAAAAAAGTTAACATTATGTTCTTGTTATTTATAATAAGGATTAAAAATAATTATTATACAGTGTGTCGAGGATATGTTACAAGGGGACAAATACACAAAATTTTTCTTCGATTGGTGTTATACACGGCCAGTTGTAAGTAAAAGTATCAAATATGCCCATAAATAAAGCACTTTTATTTTTTTAAATGTAACAATATTGTTTGCTGTAATTTTGTAGAGTATTTAATTTAATGCCAAGATTTCAAGTTAAAGCAATGAAGTAAAAAAAAGATGTTTTGACATTTTTTTATTACGTAATAAAACTTACCGGGTAAAATTAAAAAAAAAATAAAATATTTTAAAGATTTTTGTAAAGTTCGCTCCGTTGTGTCGAGTATTTAGGGGTTAATGCATTTGGTTTTTAGAAAAATTGACAAATATATTTTATTTATTTAATTCTTTAACCTAAAGGAAATTTAATTTTAACATAAATTTTAATTTCCTTTCCCTACAACATTTGCCTATAAAGTTTTGTTCTATTTCTAAACATAAAAGTACTTTACTCTTATTTTTTAAATTTTACTTATACATTACCAATCAGAAAAGTTTCTATTACTTAGTTTTTGACGATGCTACCAGTTTTTGCAAAGTGACAAATTAAATTTTAAAAAATTGTTTGTCTTTTGTAACACCTACCCTAGGACCCTGTATATTAGGTATATTTTTATGACTGAATAGAAATTACATTCCGCGTAAAGTAAAAGTGTTTTTTTTTATTTTTTGTCATCTAACTTTTAAATATTTTAACTATTTAATTTGCCGATTGTGCCATTAATGTGCTAGAACGGTAAATTTTAAACAATCACTTTGGGAACTTTATACTGATAATAAATACCAAGTAAGTAACTGCGGTTTCTGAAATTTTAAACCATAAATATACTTTTTATTGTGGTAACTAGGAGTACTGACTTTTTAAACCAACAGAATATTTTTTTTGATTATGCGTTTTTTGAATTTATAGTGCTAAAATATATGGTATTTTTTCACGAAAATTTGACGACTTTGGTGAGACAATATAAACCAAATTTTAGACAGGAAATGACAGATATAAATGTCAACCTGACAGCTGGACGCCATTTAGAAAAGAAAAATTTACTGGAAAGGGGTCTTGTGGCACATTATTTTATAGCTCCTGACGGGTACTTTATAAGCCCAGAATATAAAGTTAATGCCTTTACCTACTACAAAATGGCGGTACTTTGAACATTACCTGAATACCTCATTTAGATGGCCGTATATCTGAATGTAATAAAGTTAGATACACCTAATGTGGTATTTTCCTAAAGCTCAATAAAGGATTTTTTTAACGGTAATATTGGTAATACTATACAGGGTAGGACAAAAAGTATATTTTTTATTGACGCACCCTGTATATTATATCACCATTAAAAGATACTTATTATTAGTTTTAAATATATGGCCATCTAAATCAGGTATTTAGATAATTTTTAAAGTACCGCCAGTTTTTGGAAGGTAAAGGTATCTACTTTATATTGTGGGGTTATAAAGACCTTGCCAGGAACTTTAAAATAAGGTGCCACAAGACCCCACTTTCCTTTTAATTTTTCTTTTCAAAATGGCGTCCAGTTGTCAGTGTAACATTTATACATGTCATTTCTTGTGTAAAATTTGGTTTATGTTGTCTTACTAAAGTCCTTAAAATTTCATAAAAAATTACCAAACAATTCAAAAGTTAGAAGGGGGATCCTGACTTAGGACAAGCACTGTATAGTAACGGCAAAAAGTTACATCTACCATTTATTTGAATTAATGGCAAATAAACCAGTTTATCCTTTCCTCTAATTTTTTGATAGTCCTATCGACTGTTGATTTTCCGGGTATCGGTCTATTCGGATAGTGAGCAGCGAACGTGTCTGACACCTTTTGGTAACTATTTCCTTGATAGTACCATTTAATCATCAATACTTTTTCTTCAGTAGTATAACTTATGGTTAATCTTTTCACTCTCCGATTTTGATAATAATAAAGCACTACATTTTAATATGACAACGTTATGTCACGCTATTTGGTATTTTTATTGTTGTTCATAAATATGAGGCGATAATAATGTAATAATTTTTAAAAATATATTAGCATCTAACTAGCAAACGGGTTAACCAAAAAATCTAAAGTTTTTACCATGGGTGTAGATTTGCATGCTCTTCAATAAACTTCAATAGACTTTTTCTCTAAAATAATTAGGGGAGCCAATAATTGACCCCATTAAAAATTACTTGGGATTTCCTATGTCCTGCCCGGCGATGCATCACCCGGTATGTTAAATGTTTCAATATGGTTATTTTGCAATGATTTTGTTTTATAGACGTTTTCCATATTCAATCATCATAGTTTATTTTCTAGTTGTTTTATTAGGGCATTTTGTCCCAATTTGCTTTTACCATAATCAAGTGCCCACTATAAATTTTATTAAAAAAAAACATCGGATATCTTCTAGTATCGCAGGTGCAAGTATGCCCTTACACATTTATCAAAGGTATTATTGCCGGCTTAAGTTGACTTATGCATGGTATAGAATTTATTTTTAGTGTATCGTTCTTAATTTTTATAATATAGAGCGGGAAAAGACAACAACAACTATTTTTTGAAAGATATCTTGCTAAGGTTTTATTTTCCCTAAAAGCAAATTAAACAGTTCCAAATGTGCCTTTTTTTTGGCAGGCCTCCTAATTTTTGTGACATATTTTTTTAAAATGGTATTAACTACTGCAAGTTTTTTTTTAATGATTCATTGGCAATATTACGACCGCTGTTTGTTGCAAACACTTTATTATTAAGCCATACTGGCAACCCATCCTAAAATTATTGCTCAAGCCGGCACTATTTGCAAAAATATTTTAACTTTAGAATTAATTATCCTCTAAAGAATCGTGTATAAAAATCATAGGACGATATTTATATTTTTTTTAAACCTAGAAAGTTATAGCAAAAAACTACGGTGGGGTCAGACCCACCGTGCCTCAGGTTCGACTATTAGTATGTATGCATTAAAATAAATCTCATTCATGATAAAGTTTAGAAATTAACCTTAAAATTATTAAAGTCAGATATTGTGTGCCTTTGTAAACATTGCTTTTTAAATTATCATCTGTATCTCAAAAATTCTATAAATTGGAAGTGGATTTAATTAAAAGTTCAAATATAAGTAGGTACAAGGTTAAATTAAGCAAACAATTTTTGTGGCATAAACAAAACCAAACTGAATCATTGAAACACCCACACACAACCTAATAGCAGCTTTCTTATCGTGAAAATAAGCTGTAGACCGCAAGAGCATGGTAAGCTTCGGTATAAATCTAGCCAAGAAACTTAGATTTATGTGAAAGCTCAGTCGGGATTCTTTGAGAATTCAAGAGGATAATGTTTTAAATTACGCAATTCTAGTGTATAAGGAAAAGTTTTAACATCATATGCCAGATCTCTAAAGTGGCTAGGGAAACGTTGTTATTTGTTTGATTTATTTCTAGCATTCTCAGTTTACTTGAAATGAGGTTAGGTGTATAGGGAATTAAATATTTTTGCTTGACCCGACATTATCTGAGTAAAAGCTCTCTATACTGGAAACTAAATTGCCTGATATCCCCTAAATGGTTAACAATTTGTAGCATTTGTATGTTTATAGGACTTTTTAGAAGTAAAAAATATAAATTTAATAAAATTTAGTAAACAGAGTTTAATTTCAAACAAGTACCCTAAAGGTGTTTTGATTATAACTACTTTAGAAAATGCATACAAAAGTTATTTAAATATTTCCAATAAATGTGCAGTTCTAGGGGAAGACTATAAATTTGTATTTAGGTATCTTTAATATTAGTCTTTTAGTAAGCATACCACTTAAGTTTTTTTGACTTATCATTTAACTTCTTAAATTTTTAATATATCAAATTACTGTTATTATTGAAAACCAATTAATTTCATATTTCTTTTTATAAATTACAAAAACTATTGTCCACTTAAAATAAATTACAGTATATACAGGGTGAGTTTTTTCGATTTTTAGTACAGGCATTTCAGAAACCGTTGCAGCTAGTGAGATGTGTAAATGGGACAACGAATGTAGTTTTTGAGCATAGTTTAAATCACTTCTTGTTTCGTCCAATTCCTGCTTATTAAATATTTTGAAAAAAACGTCCAAAGTATCCTTTTTCTTCGTAAGCTAGCTTATATTCGGAATGGAAAAAAAGTGTATATAAAAATTCTTGTAGATAATTATTCTCTTAAAAAAAAAAGATAAAATCCGATAGGTAATACGTTAGTCCCTTTTAAACTACGACATAAACTTGCTATTTTTTAATGGAATTTATGGTTGGCGACGACATTTTTAAAGATTGTGTGCCTGACCACAAACCTCATCAACTTATACATACCAAGATAAACTTTAAATAAAAAGATAACGTAGTTTTCAACACAATTATTTTAATTTGGTTCTTTATGTCATTTGGCCCTAAGCAATTAAACTGGTTTATTGACAATGATTTTTCTCTTCATCTTAAGCAGTATAATAAATGTCTAAATTCATTATGAAAAAAAAAAAAAAGATGTTTATAAATATTTAATAATTGAAGTCATTAACCTTAAAAAATAAAGAAAAGTATTTAAGTTTTTAGTTTTAACTGTTTTTAAAAACGTTTAACGAGACATAACCTGTATTAATGTATTTTTTTTAAACAAATTTTGTTAATAAAAATTATTTACAAAAATCAACAGTATCAGTAGAGATTAATTTTAACTACTAAAATTTTCTACAATAAAAAAAAATAATATTTAAAGTATCAGAAAGAGATTCATTTATATTGCCCATAACCATGCAATATATATATTTTCAAACCAAAAAAGAAATGTTCGCTTTTTGGTTAGAACACCTAAACTTTTTAATAATAAATAATTACTTTTTACGTAAATTGCGTCTTAGGAGCATGAGTTTAAATATACAGAGGAAAGGCTGTCAAAACAAAAAAGAAATATGTTTAACTACGTTATGTTTTTAATTTAAAGTATATATTGCAATACATTATTAAAAAGCTTATAAATTTTTATTATTCAAAAATGTCAGAGCTAACTAAGGGTTTCCAGTTGTTCGTTCTTTTATACCTAGAGTTTCTAGAATGGGGAACGTACTGCCCGCGGAGGCCTTTCCTCCCCCAAATCGTCAAGTATTTAAGTCCCGTGTCAACAAACTCCCTCTTACTTCACTTAAGACACCTACGGTACGTTAGTATTTAGGCTTTTGGCCCTCGTGGTTTCTTCAAAATAAAAAAAATGCAAGTTTATGTCGTAGCTCAAAATAGGACTACTACATAAAATATGGGAATACACCTGTTGATTAGGAAGATAATTATCTACAAGTTTTTCCATTGCACTTTTGTTCTATCTCGAATAGTAACTAAGCTAAAGAGGAAAAACAGTTTTGTTAAAAAAAGTTTTTTTTTGGCAAAACAAAATTTGATTTAAACTTAGCTCTAAAAGTTACAATTCTTTTCTTATTTAGCCATCGTATAAGCGTAACTTTCAATTTTTAACCGTCTTTTCTATTAATTTTGTTACAATTCTTTATTAACTATTTTTACCTTTAAGCAGGTTTTCTTTATATTTTTCCAAATATTTGGCTACGTTTAACAAACATGTATGTATTTTACATTACAGGTTAATTTTAAAACAATTTAATGAGTTATAATATTTAAATTACATCTAACGGTAATGCAATCCCCGTTAATGTATCTCAAGGAGCGTATGCTTACACTAGAATCCAGTATGTTAACTTCAATAGAGATAATTAACATCTCAACTGAATTTCCCTAACTTCCTTTCGAGCACTTCATAAAACATGATAACAAAATTTATATTCCGCTTGTATTTAAGGCTGTATACTACTCACTTTAAACGTCTGTTATATGAATCATGTTAACTAGACTTATAGTTTGTGTAGCCAATGAAAGAGCTTGTCATGAAAATAGCGTATGTAGTTAAAAGTTTTGACAAGTCATTTGGTTGAAGTTTGTTGAGAATAGCCAAAATAAAGACTTGTAAAATTTAGTAAGTACATTGTTTTTGCTTATTACTTAAATAGCATGCATGTAAAATTAAACATGTGCATAGTGGGCCTAATTCGATGCTCTTATAAGAAACTTCGCTCTCAATTTGTTTTCTTAACCTTACAACAAATCATGTTTACCTAAAAAATATTTGAAATAAAGTTAAAAATATTTTTTAAACAATTTTACCCCCTTGTTACATTTTTGAATAGAATCATATTTCTATTTATATCTCCTTTATTATTAGGTTAAGTAGTTTATCAACCTATACGAAAGTATGGGTATTTAAGATGGTTATGTTTTACTTTTAAATAAAGATCTATTTAATTATTTGTATTTATTAAATTTCTACTAAGGATCCCTTTTAAGAAAGTCAATGCAAGTGTATTGGCTAAGTTTTATAAACCTAATACAACAACCAATAAAATTGAGTGAAATATAAATGACGTATTTTTCTAAACACCTTTATCAACCCCTTAAGCTGCACCCCCAGTCCCTTAAAAATCTTAACCCCTGCAACACTCATGATGTGGCACCTCTCTGAAAAGCCTATTAAAAATGCTTTTTCTCGGTCATAAAAAATTGGAGTAATATAAAATACAACCCTTAAATTTTAGAAAAATTGTACCTTATTATTAATAAAAAATACCAAAAAATGTTCAATTAAATTAACAAAAAATTATTTAAAATTTAATAATGAATAAAAATTATATTCCCGTCCCCATAAAAAAATCTGGTTAGTTTTGTTTCTAAATTTTGTATAGAAAAAAGTAATGGTAAGTGTTTTTTTTGTTAAGCGCTTGTGCAACAGAACTAAATAACTAGAACTGCTTTTGAGGGCGCGTTAGCTCTGCAGGGAGTAATATTTTAAATTATTATACGTTTTTAATTAATTTTACATTAATTTAATTGGACATATTCTGGTATTCTTTGTAAATAAGAAAGTATGTTTTTTTTAAATTTAAGGGTAGTTTTTATTTTACCCCAACTTTTTATGACAAACGAAAAGCATTTTTTAAGCTTTTAAGATAGGTACCACATCATGGGTGTTGTCATTTAGGATTTTTAAGTGACTGGGGGTGCAGCTTAAGGGGTTGATAGAGGTGTTTTGAAAAATACGTTATTTATATTCCTCCAAGTTTAATAGAAATGATTTTTTTTAAATATTTGCCTTGGTTTAGAAAATATGGCCATTAAGAGTTTTAAAAACTTACCCTGTATGTACCCAATAAACTGCTGGATATTCGAACGGAATAATTTAAATTTCAGGTAAAAGTTTTTG
>JACEGR010011509.1:0-14695 GCA_014170235.1 Listronotus bonariensis | reverse complement strand
AAACCACACCTTAATTTTGGATTCTATTTAGGTCCATATTTTTAGGCCCTTTTAGGCTATTTTATTACCCTATTTAAATTTTTTTGCTCCTCGTTTTCTTGGAAAATCCGTGGTTCTGCTAGCTTAAGCTTAAGCTAGCAGAACCACACCAAGATCTTAGTAAATGGAAAGTATTTTTTTGTTTAAGTATGCCATATTTTTAGGCTCTTTTAGGCTCCTAATTGGTATACACTTTATTTAGATTTGTGAATTTTAGGACCCAAAAACACCCCTATATTTTCAAAGGCCAGTCGTGTACAATTAGATTGTGAAATATTTTAATATTTTCTTATCCTCAGTAAAAAATAAACTTCGTGTGTTTGACGTTTAAAGTATGTCATCATTTTAGGCTATTTTTAGGCTGTAGGTATACACAGTTTTAATCCTTTATATTATTTAGTTTATCAAATATTTTTTTACTTTGTGGTTCTGCTAACTTAAGATTAAGACAGCAGAACCACATCGGTAATTCCTAGTAATAAAATATTTTGGAAACGAAACCTATGCCATATTTTTAGGCTCTTTTAGGCTCAGTACCTATTATATTTTAAACATTTTTGTTTTTTGTTTTTTCAAAAAATAATGTATTTAATAATATCGGACCACAATTACAAAAAAAAAATTGTTTCTGTTTTTTTTTTTTATTATGATTAAATTATGTCAGGCCATTTTAGGCTTCTAGGTATACATAGTTTTAATGTTCTATATGACTTAGTTTAGAAAATATATTTTTTTATTTTTGTGGTTCTGCTAGCTTAAGATTAAGCTAGCAGAACCACATTAGTATTTCCTAATAATAAAACATTTTTGAAACAAAACATATACGATATTTTTAGGCTCATTTTAGGCTTTAAACTGCTATACACTGTTTTGAGATTTGAAAACATTAGGACCAAAAAACACATATAAACTTAAAGGCTAATCTTGTAACGTTAAATTGAGCATTTTATTATTACTTAGGAATAATTTATCCTTGGTCAAAAATAATACCAATTTTTTTTCCTAAAATATGCCATTATTTTAGGCTATTTTTAGGCTCCAGGTATATCCAGTTTTAATGTTCTAAATAACTTAGTTTAGGAAATATATATTTTTTTACTTTGTCGTTCTGCTAGCTTAAGATTTAGCCAGCAGAACCACATTAGTATTTCCTAATAATAAAACATTTTTGAAACAAAACATATACGATATTTTTAGGCTCATTTTAGGCTTTAAACTGGTATACACTGTTTCGAGATTTGAAATCATTAGGACCAAAAACACATATAAACTTAAAGGAAAATCTTGTAACGTTAAATTGAGCATTTTATTAATACTTAGGAATAATTTATCCTTGGTCAAAAATAAAACCAATATTTTTTTCCCTAAAATATACCATTATTTTAGGCTCCATGTTTATCCAGTTTTAATGTTCTAAATAACTTAGTTAAGCAAATATATTTTTTTAACTTTGTGTTCTGCTAGCTTAAGATTAAGCCAGCAGAACCACAATAGTATTTCCCAATAATAAAACATTCCTAAAACAAAACATATGCCATATTTTTAGGCTTTTTTAGGCTCTCTACCTGATATAATTTAAACTTTTTGATCTTTGCTTTTTCAAAAAAAAAACAAAAATGTATTAAATAGTGTCAGACCACAATTTTTGAAAAAATGTAATCGTTGTTTTTTTCTGGTTTAAATTATGTTATCCTTTTAGGCAATTTTTAGGCTCCCAGGTATACACAGTTTTAATGTTCTATATGACTTAGCTTGGCAAATATTATATTTTTTTACTTTATGGTTCTGCTAGCTTAAGATTAAGACAGCAGAACCACATCGGTAATTACCAATAATAAAACATTTTTGAAACAAAACCTATACCATATTTTTAGGCTCTGTACCTATTATATTTTAAACTTTTTTGCTTTTTGTTTTTTTCGAAAAAATAATGTATTTAATAATATCGGACCACAATTACAAAAAAAAAAGTTTCTGTATTTTTCTTTGTTTAAATTATGTCAGCCTTTAGGCTATTTTAGGCTTCTAGGTATACATAGTTTTAATGTTCTATATGACTTAGTTTAGGAAATGTTTTTTTTACTTTGTGGTTCTGTTAGCTTAAGATTAAGCCAGCAGATCCACATTAGTATTTCCTAATAATAAAACATTTTTAAAACAAAACATGTACCATATTTTTAGGCTCTTTTAGGCTTTAAACTGGTATACACTGTATTGAGATTTGAAATCATTAGGACCAAAAAAACACATATAAACTTAAAGGCAAATCTTCTAACGTTAAATTGAGTAATTTATTAATACTTAGGAATAATTTATCCTTGGTCAAAAATAAAACCAATATTTTTCTTTCTTAAAATATACCATTATTTTAGGCTATTTTTAGGCTCCATGTATATCCGGTTTTAATGTTCTAAATAACTTAGTTTAGCAAATACATATATTTTTTTAACTTTGTGGTTCTACTAGCTTAAGATTATGCCAGCAGAACCACAACAGTATTTCCCAATAATAAAACATTCGTAAAACAAAACATATGACATATTTTTCAGCTCTTTTAAGGCTCAATACCTGTTATAATTTAAACTTTTTTGCTCTTTGCTTTTTTCAAAAAAAATGTACTAAATAGTGTCAGACCACAATTTTTGAAAAACATTTAATCGTTGTTTTTTTCTGGTTTAAATTATGTTATCCTTTTAGGCTCCCAGGTATACACAGTTTTAATGTTTTATATGACTTAGTTTAGCAAAAACGATTTTTTTACTTTGTGGTTCTGCTAGCTTAAGATTAAGCCAGCAGAACCACATCAGTATTTCCCAATAATAAAACATTGCTGAAACAAAACATATGCCATATTTTTGGGCTCTTTTTAGGCTCTCTGCCTGATATAACTTGAACTTTTTGATCTTTGCTGTTTCAAAAAAAATAATGTATTAAATAGTGTCAGCCCACAATTAAAAAAAAATGTAATCGTTGTTTTTTTTCTGGTTTGAATTATGTTATCCTTTTATGCTATTTTTAGGCTCCCAGGTATACACAGTTTTAATGTTCTATATGACTTAGCTTGGCAAATATTATATTTTTTTACTTTATGGTTCTGCTAGCTTAAGATAAAGTTAGCAGGACCACATCAGTATTTTTCAATAATAAAAATTCCTAAGATAGAAGAACAAACTATATCCCATATTTTTAGGCTCTCTACTTGTTATAATTTAAACATTTTTGCTTTTTGTTTTTGTGAAAAATGTATTAAATAGTATCAGACCACAATTTTTTTTTAATGTAGTCCTTGTTTTTTTCTGGTTTAAATTATGTTATCCTTTGGACTATTTGTAGGCTTCCAGGTATAGACAGTTTTAATGTTCTATATGAGTTAGTTTAGCACTTTTTTACTTTTGGGTTCTGCAAGCTTAAAATTAAGCTAGCAGAACCACAAAGTAAAAAAATATAAATTCGCTAAATTAAGTCATATAGAACATTAAAACTGTGTATACCTGGGAGCCTAAAAATAGTCTAAATGGATGACATAATTTAAACGAAAAAAAAAACAAGGAGTAATTTTTTTAATGTGTTCCGATTTAATGAAATACATTATTTGTCAAAAAACAAAAAGCAAAAAAGTTTAATATATAGCAGGTAGAGAGCCTAAAAATATGGCATATTTTTGTTTCAGCAATGTTTTATTACTGGGAAATACTGTTGTGGTTCTGCTGGCTTAATCTTAAGCTGGCAGAACCATAAAGTAAAAAAATAATATTTGCTGAACTAAGTCATATAGACCATTAAAACTGTGTATACCTGAGAGCCTAAAAAGATGACATAATTTTAACAAAAAAAAAAATAAACAAGGACTAAATTTAAAAAAAAGGTGTTCCAATTTTATTAAATACATTATTTTTCAAAAAAAAAACAAAGAACAAGAAAGTTTATTATATAATAGGCAGGGAGCCTAAAAAGAGTCTAAAAATATGACATATATTTTGTTTCAGGAATGATTTATTATTGGGAAATATTGATGTGGTTCTGCTGGCTTAATCTTAAGCCAGCAGAACCACAAAGTTAAAAAAATATATATTTGCTAAACTAAGTTATTTAGAACATTAAAACTGGATATATATGGAGCCTAAAAATAGCCTAAAATAATGACATATATTTTGTTTTAGGAATGTTTTATTATTGGGAAATATTGATGTGGTTCTGCTGGCTTAATCTTAAGCTAACAGAACCACAAAGTTAAAAAATATATATATATATTTGCTAAACTAAGTTATTTAGAACATTAAAACTGGATACACATGGAGCCTAAAAATAGCCTAAAATAATGGTATATTTTAAGAAAGAAAAATATTGGTTTTATTTTTGACCATAAATTATTCCTAAGTATTAATAAATTGCTCAATTTAACGTTACAAGATTTGCCTTTTTAAGTTTATATGTGTTTTTTTGGTCCTAATGATTTCTAATCTCAATACAGTATATACCAGTTTAAAGCCTAAAAAGAGCCTAGAAATATGGTATATGTTTTGTTTTAAAAATGTTTTATTATTAGGAAAAACTAATGTGGATCTGCTGGCTTAATCTTAAGCTAGCAGAACCACAAAGTAAAAAAATATATTTCCTAAACTAAGTCATATAGAACATTAAAACTATGTATAACTAAAAGCCTAAAATGACCTTAAAGGCTGACATAATTTAAACAAGAAAAAACAGAAACTATTTTTTTTGTAATTGTGGTCCGATATTATTAAATACATTATTTTTTCGAAAAAACAAAAAGCAAAAAAGTTTAAAATATAATAGGTACAGACCCTAAAAAGAGCCTAAAAATATGGCATAGGTTTTGTATCAAAAATGTTTTATTATTGGAAAATACCGATGTGGTTCTGGTGTCTTAATCTTAAGCTAGCAGAACCACAAAGTAAAAAAATAATATATATCTGATAAACTACATCATATAAAACATTAGAACTGTGTATACCTAAAGCTTTAAAATGGCCTTAAATGATGATGACATTCTTTAAACATAAAACAAACAAAGTTTATTTTTTACTGGGGATAAGAAAATTATAAAATTTTTCACGATCTAATTGTACACGACTCGCCTTTGAAATTATAGGGGTGTTTTTGGGTCCTAAAGTTTACAAATCTAAATAAAGTGTATACCAATTAGGAGCCTAAAAAGAGCCTAAAAATATGGCATACTTAAACAAAATAAATACTTTTCATTTACTAAGATCTTGGTGTGGTTCTGCTAGCTTAAGCTTAAACTAGCAGAACCACGGATTTTTCAAAGAAAACGAGGAGCAAAAAAAATTTAAATAGGGTAATAAAATAGCCTAAAAAGAGCCTAAAAATATGGATCTAAATAGAATCCAAAATTAAGGTGTGGTTTTGCTAGCTTAAGTAGTATCAAAATTTACCAGGCTTACTCGGTTGCTTAACGTATCACAAGTTAAAGGTGTGTAAAGGCGGAATCCCATTAAGGCAACACTGGGCGAGATATCGCATGCTACATTAAATTTTATTATTTTACTAATAAATTTATAAATTTACATTAATTTTAGCTTAATCCTAAACTGATTTTGATATTGCTTCTCCTGGCGTTGCCTCAGTGAAATTGCCCCTTAACATTTTTAAATGGGTTAGCGTATGAAAAGTGTTTCTCTCCCTCTTCTGTTCTCATAGGAAGATATAATTTCTTATATAAAGTTGGTGAATAGTACAAAATGGTTGTTTCTGTGATATCCTGTGTTAGGAGCGTGTGTCTAGTAGAAAACTCAGCAACCTTGTAAGCCGGTCAACGACATATTTATGTCTTCTTGCAAACCGGAGTCCATCAATGGGAAAAGATACGCGTGAGAAAAACAAAAGTGGACGATGAAGATAGTTATCTTCATAACCCAAATAACTCGAGCGTGGAAGGGCTCGTCAACTCTACCAATAAATTTAATCTTTAAATGACTTTTTGACATGACTTAACGGAGTAGGTTTAATAATTGCTTTTATAAAGTGAAACAAAATGATATTATTATTTATAGAAGTAGTAGACATTTTAACGCACATCATATGAAATGAGAAAAGAAGTGACCACATTTACTGATAATACTTACAGTCTCAAAGTACTTTACATAACCCGACACACAAACTCTCAGTACAAAGATCTATTATTCATAGATTTTTAACAATTATTTTACCATTTTCTGGCACCATTTTCATTTTTTTATCGTAACTTTTTTTAACATAGTTAATTATTAGCAAATATATAAAATAATTGTGACATTTTAAATTATATATATTATATACCGAGTGTCACTTTGATACGATACTCTAGAAGTTATGGTATGTTTAATAGATTCGATGACACCCGGTATAGATCGTATAATCAGCTATTGTCTTTTGTTTCTTGCAATAAAGTATTTGCCGCCTTTGATCCAATGATAAAAAGAAAGCCCCCATAGGCGTTACGCAACTTCTTCGTTGTTCGCAACGTACCAGCAACTACGTACAAGATTCCCGATAACCTTGCATTGAGTAAAAACAAGAAAAAGTCGGAAGAATAAAGCCCGCTCTGCCGAATAGGGTAAATCTTTGGGATGGAGTGAGATAACGTTTTGGCTTAGATGTAAGAAATAGAAGAAAGAAGCGTTAGATTCTTTTAGTTCGCAGCAGATAAGACCCCTCGAAAAGGAGAAAATATATCGCCGCATTCATGGGGCAGTGCGCGTAAAAGAACGCGGGCGCGCTTCGTAGTCGGGAAGATTGTTATCTTTTAATTCTTCTGTGCGGGTTGCGACGAACCTTATTGGCTTAGTTCTGCATCCGAGCGACTCGACCATAAAATTATTCTTGTCTCATATACGGGGTGTGATTTCAAAGTCCTTTGACTAAAATACTATGATTTAAAGCAAGGATTTTTGTTCAAAATAGTTATTTTTGTACCAAGGGCGTAAAATAGCACTTTTACGCCCGCGGCTGAAAGGTTGCCTGGGCGTAAAAGTGCTTTACGCCAGAGGTGCAAACAATATTTTTTGTACGACTAAAATTAATATACAAGCATTCTCTGTAGTAAGGAGAAAATTTCTTAGCTTTTAATGTTTAAAATTGTAATTAGTAAACTTTCCTGCTCTCGAAGGAGGCGTAAAATTGTATTTTTACGCCCAGTCGTAGAAAAAGTTTAATTAGTAATTTTTAACAATTTTTTGGTATTGATTATTTTTTAACAAAATACGGTATTAAGGGTTTTCTCAGGGTGGAGAATTAAAATATTTTCACATTTTTGTTTTAAAATGTAAAAGGAGCCACCTTCTGTTCTTTAGGCTATTGATTCTGTACTTTAAAAGGAACTACAACGGTAAAGGGGTTTTACTGTTTCATATAGTAAATGGACCCCAACTATTAAAAACCGCCGAATTAAAAAAGGTATTGTTTACAAAAATATGCCTAAAAAACAAAGCAACAAAAACACGTTTTTTTTTTTTTTAATTTTTCTCTATAACTTTTTACCATGCTGGTTTAGATATAGGCATTGGTTCATAGAAAAAAACATCCATCCCTTCCTTACAAAATGACGCTAAGTAGAACACTTTAGAGTTCATAGTATTCGAAAAACGATTTTTAAAATTTGACACTCACAAAATTTTTTCGGCAATTTTACCGATTTTTTTGCAATCAGTGTTCTGAAACTCTTTTCCTCGCAGTTTTAGGTATAGGCATATATATATATATTCAGTAAAAATATTAAAAAAACTTTTAAAGGGGTTTATTGTAAAAAGGTTCTTCGACTTATAAGAAGTAAATTATGGTTCTTTAAATTTTTCTACATTCACGATTTTTCCTAACCTCTACATATATCTTTTAATTTCTCGTTATAACTTGTTTTCTTGTGCATATGTAAGTATAAATGTTGCCTAATAAAAAAGCTTATTTCTTTATCTTTAAAATAATGTGTTGTAAAAAATGCTGAGGTTAATTTTAAGCAAAAATGGTTAGTCAAAGAGTCATACTGCAACGATATTTGATAACGTAAATTTTCTTAATTTCACGTGATAACTTTTTTCCCTTTGCATTTTGGTAGGTATACATGTTGCTAAATAAAAATTAAAGCCTGTTTGTTCACCTAATTTAGTCATTAACAACACAACATATTTCTTATTTTCAAGATGGCTACAATAGATTATTTATTTATAAATTTCTGTTATTCGTTTGTCGTCAATAAATGCTCTATGGCCGCCATCTTGAAAATAAACAATATGCTGTAACATGTCATTAAAAAGAGATTTTAGTGTAGAATTTAAAAATAAAATGAAATAGGACTGTTTTCATTTAAAATGTTAAAACATTTTGATTTTTTTCTCAGTAATTAAATAAAAACACTAAAATTAGGACATGTTTTTATTTCCACAGCCTACTTAGCCAAAAAATATTCAAAGCAGAAATAATGGCGGTACTTGTGTTTTCTTTAAAATCATTATCTGGCAGCTATTTTTAAAAGAAACGCACTGTATGATATATCATTGAAAAGGAAATTTTATAGAGGATACAAATATAAAAAAAAATAGGCACTTGTATCTAAAATAGGGAAGTTTATGGTACTTCCGGGTAAACCTAAAGTGATTTTGAAGTTATGATAATAAAAAAAATAATTTATGCTATATTATTGATTAACAGTTTTGTATTAGTTTCTTCTAAAAACTAAAAAATGTTGGGCAACGTCTTGTGTCACCTGATATACGAAAATTTCGTATTTGGGGTTACCGAGGTGAAATACCTCTGTATCCCGCCTACCTCAACTTTTGAACTAAGATAGACAGGATTTTATACAGACCTTTTAAGACATCTGGGTGACTGATTAAAGCTTTTCGGAAGTCAAAGACATGTTTCAAAAACGGTGGCTCGTAGAGATATTTTAACGTTTTGTGTACAGAATATAATATGAAAAAATTGAAATGCTTTACTATAATTTTAATTAATATTTTAGACAAAGAGACATCTTCCAAAAAAACGGTAAATAAAGAAAAGCGTTTATATATTGTTACAGAGTTTCAAAAAAGTGTTTAGGTTAAAAAATTTAAAGAGTTAGGATCATTTAATTTCGTTTATTAATTTTAATAAATAATTTACCTTAATTTTTCAAGTTCCTTGATCACTTTCGAACACAGTTAAAAGAATATATATATATATATATATATATATATATATATATATATATATATATATATATATATTCTTTTAACTGTGCTTTCGAAGGTTTCCGATAACGCCCGAATTATGCATTGAGAACTTTTATGCCATCCTGTACTAGGGAATTTTTGCGATATTTCTCTAGAATTCTAGATCATTATTCTTCACTCTTCCACTATACTATAAAAGGGCGACGGAAATCTCCATTTAAGAAGTATAGATTTAAACGTTGTACTGTTCGAGACATTGGGCCATATGAATAACAAGAAGCAAAAGCAAAATTATACTTATAAAATTTGAAGTAAATGCTTTTGCTTTAAATTTAAAATATAAATTTAAAGTAAATATGGATTTTTATTAATTTTAATTTATTTTATTTTTATTTTTAATATTTTTATTCATATGGCCCAATGTGTATAAAAACTAAGGTACGTGTTTCTATACCAGATGTTACGGAAAAATATGAAATAAATACAGGATGATTCTACTTGACAAAATAAGGGTAAAGCTTCATATATTTTTTTCAAAATGTCATTCGTTTTCGAGTTACAAACAGTCAAAGTTCAATTTTTATTTTGTTTTTCGCCATATTGCATTTATTTTTAACCAATCCAGTTGATATTTGGCACACAAATCGAGCTTTGTAGATTCTAAAATTTTAAGACCTAAGTAATTTTTTAAATACCGCCAGAGAGCACTTTACCTAAAACTTAAAATTTATTTACATCATAACTTTTTATTTTGACAGATATCGCAAAGCTGGGGGCGCCATTTTATATACAATAAAAACTTAAAAAATAAGGTACTCTTTATTAAAGTCGATAAACCTCACTGTTCAGGCACCAATAAATTTTAAGTTTTAGGTAAAGTGCCCTCTGGCGGTATTTAAAAAAATACTTTTGTCTTAACATTTTAGAATCTGCAAAGCTCGATTTGTGTGCCAAATATCAACTGGATTGGTTAAAAAATAAATGCAATATGACGAACGCTTGTAACTCGAAAACGAATGACATTTTGAAAGAAATTTATATGAAGCTCTACCCTTATTTTGTCAAGTAGAATCACCCCCTTAAGTTTCGTGATCGATTTTGAATCACCCTATATATCTTTTTTTGTTTTAATATCAAATACATTTTAAGGCAATTTCAAAGAAATAAACGATCCTATAGTGTACTGTTAAGGCGGAAACCATTACAGTACATTTAAATGTTTAAAGCTATAAAATTCGCAATTAACTAAGCGAACTTAGTAAACCTGTGTAAAATATAATGCGACGAACAATAATTTACTTCTGATTAAAAAGATTGTGAATATTCATTGCCTATTTAGGTTATAAACTGTTAACTAAAAGAATAGGGCTATTTGAATAGGATAAATAGGTTTAGAAATAATGGGTTTTCGATTATATCGGCAGATCTTTGCAAACCGAGACGAATTAATTTGTTTTTTCCAGATAAAGAGCATAAAATCCGCACTATGCAGATAAAGAATTAACAAGTTAATGGCGGTAATTTGTTTCATTGATAAAACTAATAAGGTTTTGGGATTAAGGTTAATTTTGTTTTTAGGTCTGTAAGTACACTTGATGACTCGGATGATTTTGTAATTGTAATTTCCGCAAACACACCTACGGTAGACTAAGCTTCGTGTGAAAATAATGAACTGAAAACAATTTCAGATGCACGTTATCAATCAGCTGTACCTGACGTCCAGTTACATACAATTAACAAAATAAAAGTTTTGGCAAAAATTATTAAAATTGGTCTTTTAATAAGTGTACTGATTAGTGATTACATATAAACGTCGTTAGTTAACGCATCCAAAAACAGAAAAAAATTCCTTCAAATAACACCGAAAAAACCATTTAATCCAAATTTTATTATCGTCAGGTTGGTAGAATTGCTTCTTATCTTGCGACGTTGCCTTATTTTGTTCGGCTTTTTACTTCAATGTTCTGTCGCTCTGTTGTTGTCTTTTCGTGTATTAATATTGTTACGGACTTTAAAAATAAGTGTTCGGTTTAAAGAATTTTATAAAATTAGGGCTATTTAATTTAGTTTGATAGTTTATTTGAATAATTTACCTTAGTTTATTCAAGTTTTTTCATCACTTTCGAACGTTTCCGAAAACACTCCATTTTTCCACTTAACACTTTAATATCATCCTGTACTAAGAATTTTTTTTTTTAGATTTTTTCAGTTTACTATAAAACGGCGATAGTAGACCTGGGAGTAGCATTATAGTTTCGACTTTTGTAATGTTCACTTCGAGATATGGACAACTAAACATTTTGTCGTAGTTGTAACCATAGTTACGTTTCATTGTTAATAAAAGGTATAAAAAGAAAGGCACGTGTTTGTATACGAGGTGTTTTGAAACAATTTTATTTTTTCTGTTATTTTGATCTTTAAAACATAACAACCTAATATTTTTATATTATTATAACAAGCTGGCAACCATGTCGCCATTTTACGTCACTCAAGGGGTATGAGGTGCATAGGAAATTGCTTTGAATTCACTATATATTAATACGACAGCAAACTTTAGTCATAAAATTATATACAGGATATTAAAAAGTACGCTGGACAAACTTTGATTGACGATAACGATGTATTAAAAGTTTATACAGGGTGATTCCTTAACTTGGGAAAATATTTCTAAGGACAAGAATGATTAAAAAAAAAAAAAATACTTTTACTTAGTGCAGCAATAACTAATAATAAAAACAAGACCGCAAACTATTTTTTGTACAGCCGGGCAAAAAATATCAAAAACGCCCGCATTTATAAATGAGGGCGTAAAATAGCATTTTTACACCCTAGGGCGAAAAAGTATCAAAGACATACGCATTTATAAAACAATAATATAATTAAATAATGCCCCATTTTTTTTTAGTATAACAACAATTTATTTAATTAAAGATGTGTTAAAAGTATACTGTTTACAATTTAGGACAATAAAAGCTGGAAAATTTTCTCCTAACTACAGAGAATGCCTGTATGTTAATTTCAGTCGTACAAAAATATTGTTTGCACCTCTGGCGTAAAGCACTTTTACGTCCACAGCTGATTGTTGCCCTCGCGGAGCTCGGGTAACAAGTTTTAGCCGCGGGCGTAAAAGTGCTATTTTACGTCCTTGGTACAAAAATAACTATTTAACCGACTTCAAAAACGAGGAGATTCTCAATTCGCCATGTATGTTTTTTTGTGTATGTTCCGCTATTAATCCGGCGTTTGTGGACTCCTTTTATTATTTGCAAAAATTATGTTTTTCTTTAAAAGAGTGCACTTCCGGTGGTCCCATAAAAACCCAAGTCAGGATCGCGAGAGAGAAAGGTAGTAGACCTATCGTTTTCTCTCTGCCGTACGTTGTTTGTGCGACAAAGCTGTACTAGCGCCACCTATTGGTGTAACGTTAGACAAATATTTTAATAATACGAGGGCAGTTTTCCAATTGCTATTACATCTTTTACCAAAATTAATTATTTTTACCGAACTGAAAGGGAAACTACAGTAAAAAGCATAGGGACGTGTAATTTCATTGATCGACGTTGGGGGTCATGGTTAGTTATGATTAGTTAAATCTTTCATTTTTTAATTCGTTTTATTAGGAAATTAAAAAAGAAAAGATAAAAAAAATCAGAACTAATCATCCCCCCTCCCAAAGTGACAATTTTTCATGACCGTCTGTAAAGTTTCAAACCAATCATTGCGCATGGCATTGTGCGTAAAATAAACACTTAGAAAAAAGCTAAGCCGACTTTAAGAAAATAAATAATACTCACTAAAATGTTATTTATAATAAATTTAATTTAAAAATTACAAAAATGAAGCTAATAACCAAATAAGCTAAAACTTTTTATACTTTTATATCATATCTTATTACCAACAATTTTTTTTTAAGTCGGTTTAATTCTTTTAAGTGTATGGAGTCTTATGAGACCATTTACACTTTGAAAACGCGGAAAGTTGGCTGTGCGTGTGAAAGGTCTCATTAGACTCAATACACTTCGATAGCATCGGTCCGTCGCCCAACTGTCCGTCTTCCGCTAATCTGAAAAGGCAGTTAGGCTTGGGTTTTAAGTAAACGTCGAAAACCCCTAAAAATCGCTAAAAAACGAATATTAACTAACCAATATAAAACATATCTCAAAGTGGTTAGTAGAAACAGTTATTAAACAATTATTAAAAAAAGACTTTTTAAGGATATGCCACAGGCCAAAAAAGGATTTGTGACAATAAATAAGATTTTTGCAATCTCTTACTTCCTCACCTACCTACCGCCCTCAAAAGTTGGAAAAAACAAAATACGATTAATTTAATTTTTTCATGGCTACCATTTTACCTTAACCATGGTAAGTTCTTATTAAAATTTAAAAAATAAAATTTTGATGGCAGAGTGAGGTGTCATTGTATTTAAAATGTCATATGCTATTGGAACTTTAAATTAAGAGACACAATGTTGCAACACGGACAATCAGCTGATAAAAATGGGTATTTGGATCAAAAATGATAAAAAAATATTTACAATCTTATTAAAAATTATCTGAGTTTTCGTTTTTTCTCGATTACAAGCAAGCAGTTTTAAAAACCAAGCATTAAATTTTAGAAAAATATTAGACACCATTAGAGTAGTTATAAGTAGCTTTCGCGGAATTTTATACAGGATGTAATTTAATTGATGCCTAAAAATACAGGGTATGATTCCTTAGCTTATTTTGAGAAGAAAAGTTTATATAAACATATGTCCTAATCCTCTTAACTTTTGAGATACAGAGTGTTAAAGTTTAAAAAAATAATAAATATATATATATATATATATATATATATATATATATATATATATATATATATATATATATATATATAATAATAAGAAAGTAATGTTCTTGAGCCTTAGAATAAACAATTTAATAAGAGTTTTAAATTCTTGTGGGCATAGAGGCTCCTAAATGACAAAAAGAAAAGAAAACAAATACATAACCTGGTAGAAACGACTACTTGGCTGGTTACTTTAAAATTACGGAGTCTCCAAATAAATGGATGACCCCGGGTCGCAATGAAGACGGTGACACGTGTTTCATCCTTGTTGGGAATCATCACAACCGCTGTACATTGCTGACAACTTGGCTATGTTTTCTAGTCGCTAAACATAATCCCTGTCGGAACTAAGGGAGTAAGTTCAGCGGCTAGAGCCATCTCGCCAAGCAATTTCAAAACAACCAGCCAGAGCACCGTTAAGTTAAAACGGTAAAAGGGGTGCCATCTAGGTGTATATGGCGTAAGTAGCATGTGTTGTAATATATATATATATATATATATATATATATATATATATATATATATATATATATATATATATATATATATTCTAAATATTCTTTACCCAATTTTATCTTAATTTGGCAATATTATTAATGACATAAGGGGGTAATTTATTACTAACTTAATTACATTTAGTAAGTCCAGTGGTGTCTCGA